>PVKP010017036.1:0-46928 GCA_004027715.1 Plecturocebus donacophilus
TTTCATCCTTGTTTTTCTTTCTTTTGCTGTTTCTTTTTCCTTTTCTCTCTTTTTCTAAAAAAAAAAAAATACCATAGCTTAGTTTTGCATTTTATCAAACCTTTATCTATATTGTTTATGTATAAGACATATATACATGGAATCATACAGTTTGTCTTCATTTTGTCTAATTTATTTCACTTAACATTATATTTGTAAGACATGTTTAAACTGTGTCTCTAATAATTGGTATTGATAATTTGTTTTTCCTTTTGAGACAGAGTCTTGCTATCTCCCAGGCTAGAGTGCAGTGGCGCCATCTCAGCTCACTGCAGCTTCCACCTCCCGGGTTCAAGCGATTCTGCTGCCTCAGCCTCCCAAGTAGCTAGGATTACAGATGCCCGCCACCACACCTGACTAATTTTTGTAATTTTAGTAAAGACAGGTTTTCACCATATTGGCCAGGCTGGTCTCGATCTCCCGACGTTGTGATCCTCCCCACCTTGACCTCCTAAAGTGCTGGGATTACAGGCGTGAGCCACTGTGCCCAGCCTGATAATAAATTTTTTAAATGTGATAGAAACTGTCATAAAATAACTTGTAAAAAGTGATTATTTTACTTCAGTTTTTGTAAGTCCTAGAAGTCCACTTAATCTTTCTGTAATTCTTAAAACAGTATCTCATAATCTTTAATTTTGTTATTAACATCAGGTATAGTCAGCCGATTGAGTGAATAGGTAGTTCTATGTGAAGAGGATGTAATTAACATTTTTCTGTGATATATGGAATTTTTACACCTTTTTAAAACATTGATAAAAACCTTGAGTTTATAATAAGTCTTTTTACATAAAATGTGGGCAGGTGAAATATATCTACTGTTTATTTGCAAAATATTATTCAAATTTGTATATTTTTCCTCTAAAACAGTTAATCTCTAAACCTGTACATTCTGCAACAAAGATTTACAATCCTTTTCTTTTTTGTTAGGAGGAATAAACATGGTGTGTCTCGAAAGAAGATTGCTCAGATGTTGGATCGTTATGAATATCAAATGTCCATTTCTATTGTAATGAATTCAGTGGAACCATCACACAAAAGCACACAAAGACCTCCTCCTCCACAGGGGAGACAGAGGTGGGAAGGCTCTCTTGGCTCACATAATCATGTCTGTGTCACAGATAATCATTAAATTAGCTATTTTCAGCTAACACATTTATTTGCAATGGAAAAAGAATTAGTGAGCCTGTCTTGGAATTTAAATAGTTTCAAATAAAAAAAGACTACATTGCCTCACAAAGAATGTTGCCAGCAAGTTGTTAACATGTAAATAAAAATTATATGAAATTGTATTTTAAATGTTTTTATATTCTCTTGTTGTAATACTTTTGGCTGTTAAGAAAACACCTGAGTAGTAGAGTGGTGGGTAGATGCTAGGATGGTTTTCTACAATTGAATTTTAAACTAACTTTATTTTATAGATACCATTGAACAGGTTTTTAATAGTTTATACCTAAATCTAACTTTGTATAAAACTTCAGTGTTTTTCCCTTACTTCCTTAAATATGCAAGATAATACTAACGTTATAGGGCACCTTAGTTGTTTCCTCTATTCATTAGGTAAAATTACATTTCAGCTGATTGATCTGTGTGACAGAATTATTTCTAAGCTATAATCAGCACATCACTTAGTTCAAACAAAATTCCCCAGCAAATGTTAGATGGTAGGCATATCAATCTGGGGAATTTTCTTCGTGGTATACATACTCATCTTGTAGTGTATACATATACATATCATCCTTCTTCTCAAGCCATCTCCCTAATCGATATGCTTGCCAGTTCTTGAAAAGATAAAGTGATTCTAATAATGTTTGCTTCTCTCTGTTCAATTTAATGTGATATAATTCTAGTATAAAAATATTTTGAACAGTTGGTTAACATTGATCATAAGAGGATTTGTACTATAGAATGTCTTCTAGTACTGATTTTTCTGTAGAGCAAACTATTTCTCTCATTGGATAGTTTCATTAGACGTGTTTCTTCACTTAAGATTAAAAACTGAGATGGAATTCATTTCAGAGGTCTTGTCATTCATCCCCTGCCTTCAAATTGAGCTTTACCTAGACTAACCTAGATAATTAAGCATTTCTCTTTGCAATATGAGGAAAAATATTACTACCTCTTTTAATACCATTGTTCCCAATGTCTTATGAAAAACGTTTCTTCAATAGTTTTGATTTACTTTTTTGATTTACTCTTTTTAGGGAAAAACCCCAGCTAATTACAATGCTGTTTTAAAAAATTAAGCATTATGATTCTTTGTATGTGACCTTTAAACTTTCTCTTAAACCAGCGCATCTTGAATCCCATAGTATTTCTTTGCTTTAGAACCTTTTGCTATTCCTTTCAACTTTGAATATTACTTTTTACGTTGTGAGGCTAAACACTATATTCAGTGCTATCAGCAGGGTCTTTATTACTTGGCCTTTAGTGAAATAAGAATATGATTTTATTTGTATTACTTAGAGCTGTTAACATTTGACTGAATATTATCTTTATCGTGTTTAATACATGTATGTATATATTTGCTCATCTTGATACAGTAAAAATATGCTAATTTTTATGTGTAAATGTATATTTACACATATACATATCATCAGCTATGTTTTCATATATTTTATTTCAGAGTAATACTTGTTGGTATTTGGACTTGTGTTTCTAAGTATTTTATTCTGTAGCACAGTTTGAAAACTGTACACAAGGATTTCATTTTGGGACAGGTGAAACAACTCTTAGGTAGACTGTGTGTCCCTTTCCCTCTGTCTTCATAAACTTAAGAGTAATAGTACTATAAATTTAGTTTTTTAGCTGGGTGTGGTGGCTCATGCCTGTAATCCCAGCACTTTGGGAGGCCAAGGCAGGCAGATCAGCTGATGTCAGGAGTTTGAGATCAGCCTAGCTAATACAGTGAAACCCCATCTTTACTAAAAATACAAAAATTATCTGGGCATGATGGTATGTGCTCGTAATCCCAGCTGCTTGAGAGGCTGAGGAAGGAGAATCACTTAAACCTGGGAGGCAGTGTTTGCAGCAAGCAGAGGTTGTGCCACTTGCACTCCAGCCTGTGAGACAGAGCAAGACTCTTTATGTCAAACAATTCAGTTTTTTGAGTAACGTTTAATCAAGTTTATTTTCAGAAAGTAGAGGATTGCCTTTGGGAGAAACAGATTATGAGGAAATATGTTTGTATTAAGTTTAAAATAAATTTCCAGATTATAGACTCGTATTAATCTCCTAGTTCTAACTGCTAAATAATCATTTAGAGATGATTAGTCATTACCAATTAGTTTTTTTACATTATAATGTTAGTGAGGCAGCTACTGTTGCATCATGAGGTCCAAATAAATAAATAAACTTTACTGAGGAGGGAAACTAACATTCTTACTTATAATTAAGCAAGGTCTTGCTCTGCTACCCAGGCTGGAGTGTGGTGGTGTGATCATAGCTCACTGTAACCTTTAACTCCTAGGCTCAAGGGGTCTTCTTTCTCAGCATCTCAGGTAGCGGGGACTTCAAGCGTGCACCGCCCACACTTGGCTAATTTTTGCATGTTAAAAAAATTTTTGTAGAGATGGGGTCTTGCTGTGTTGCCCAAACTGATCTTGTACTCCTGACTTTAAATGATCCTCCTACCTTGGCCTCTCAAAGTGCTGAGATTACAGGCATGAGCCACTGCACCAGCTTTAGATTTTTTTGTTTTGTTTTGTTTTTTGAGACAGAGTCTTGCTCTGTTGCCCAGGCTGGAGTGCAGTGGCATGATCTTGGCTCACAGCAACCTCCACCTCCCAGAATCAAGCAATTCTGCTTCAGCCTCCCAAGTAGCTGGATTTAGAAGTGTGCGCCACCACGCCAGATAATTTTTGTAGAGATGAGGTTTCACCATGTTGGCCAGGCTGGTCTGACCTCAGGTGATCTCCCAGTCTTGTCCTCCCAAAGTGCTAGGATTATAGGTATGAGCCACCATACCCAGCCTAGTTGTTATTTTTAAGGCCCAAAAATAGTTGTTTTCCTAAATATTGTGGCTAATTTTAATTAAAAACAGAATGGAGGAATGAACATGCACTGGAAATACTAAAGTCACTATTTAAAGTCACTGCTTGGTATCTAAAAATCTATAAAAATGTGAAATTTATAATTCTTCATCAGAAGTTTCCTATTCAGACAGTCTTAGTAGGGGCAGGGTTAAGAGAGGAGGTGTCTTTGTGTTGAATAGACTGGATTTAACTGGTCTCAAGTGATCATCCTGCCTTAGCCTACTTGGTGGCTGGGATTACAGGCACCCAGTCAGATACAGTACCCTGCTGCTCTACCTCATTCTAACCATCTCCATCACAGAGAATTAAATTGGACTTTAATCATATTTAACTAAGCTGGATCTCAGCTCACTGCAACCTCCATCTCCTGAGTTCAAGCAGTTCTCCTGCCTCAGGCTCCTGAGTAGCTGGAACTATAATATAAGCTCACACCACCACACCCGGCTAATTTTTTTTTTTTTTTTTTTTTTTGTTAGTAGAGACGGGGATTCACCATGTTGGTCAGGATGGTCTCCATCTTTTGACCTTGTGATCCACCCACCTCAGCCTCCCAAAGTGCTGGGATTACAGGCGTGAGCCACCATGCTTGGCCTTGAGACTGTGTTTTCTAAGTATTTATAAGGAAAATTGGTGGCATATAAAATGTAGAACTGTAGTTATGTGTTTTAGTGTCTTGACCAGTTAGGCTTGCCAGTCTTTATTGAAGTTTTATGTAGTATTCTGACATGAATACAGTAACTAATAAGGGCTAAAGTACTGTTGCTTTTTTTTCCCTTGATGTTTGCAATCCACATTAAATAATGTCTTAGTCTATAATAATTACCAAGTCTTAGCTTATTATTCAGAATAAATGATTCAGAACATTCATAATAAATAATTTGGTGGCAGCATCAGGAGTACGTTAAGTTAATGATTTTTAGATTTAAGTTTTAGGAGCTACAATTTGCAAATTAAATTTTTTCCTATTAAAGTTGTCAACTATATCTGTAAATTTTCTGAGGAGAGATTGTATTAAGGAATTAATGAATATTCTCTTTGGTGATAAGATTGGCATAGAAATCTTTACTTTTAAAATTAAGGTATCATTAAAACAGTTGGCTTCCCTG
Source organism: Plecturocebus donacophilus (assembly GCA_004027715.1). Taxonomy (NCBI): domain Eukaryota; kingdom Metazoa; phylum Chordata; class Mammalia; order Primates; family Pitheciidae; genus Plecturocebus; species Plecturocebus donacophilus. Next base: position 5,177 of record PVKP010017036.1, read on the forward strand.
TATGTATACTGTATTTTCTTCTTATACTGTCCTTAGAATGGTAAGAAGTAGTATTAAGTTTCTTGAAATAGATCCTAAAAATATAGGGATTAGTGCTTGTCTTGTGTGTCCTTTTGATTCCTTTTTTACTTTGCAAAGCGGTATTTAGATTGATTCAATTTAGTAGATTCAAATTGCCAAATATGTTAAGCCTAAGTTTTCATTTTTGCATGGTTTGTAAGTTTCAGAGCAAACCTTGAAAACGTAATAATTATGATTATTTGCAACTAAGTTCAGAAAACATGTAGAAGAACGGTTATGATTTACTCTTAGTAATTTTGAGTACATTGACTGGTGTAATTTTTGTAATAGAATATACATGTATGTAAGCGGTAATTTGGAATATTTCCTACAGAATTTTTTTTTTTTTTTGAGAGGGAGTCTCACTTTATCACTCAAGCTGGAGTACAGTGGCATGATCTTGGCTCACGGCAACTCCTGGGTTCAAACTGTTCTGCCCCAGCCTCCCGAGTAGCTGGGATTACAGGCATGTGCCACCACACCCAGCTAATTTTTTTGTATTTTTAGTAGAGATGGGGTTTCACTACATTGTCCAAGCTGGTCTCGAACTCCTGACCTCAGGGGATCTGCCCGCCTTGGCCTCCCAAAGTGCTAGGATTACAGACATGAGCCACTGTGCCCAGCCCAAGATTCTTAATACATTATCACTATGCACAAGAAGAAGAAGGAGTAGCACAAATAACTTTGGAAAGAGTCTCAACAGTAAATAGATATTAATTCTAGAAGCTAAGCTGTATGTGTTGAAAAGTTTTGACTTTTTATACATCCAATAGAATTTTATTTTAGTCAATCATAATCTCTTTTTCTTCCTTCTGCTTCTGACAAATTTTGCTGAGAGATAACCCTGTCACATTCCACTTGTGATCATTGTAATGATTACGCATTATACTTCACTTCCCAGAATGGAATCTGTTAACTTCAATAAGTTCTCTTAAATTTCAGTGTGAAAAAAACAGATTATTTTTCTGTAGCATGGACACAGGTGCAGTCTGATTCCTAATCTCAAAACTAGACACACTTGCATTAGCAAGCATTATACCTACTTTGGTGAGTAACTGAAAACTTCACATCGAAGTGTTGGTTTGGTTTTTAGTATTTCCATTTACTTTTTTAAAAAAATTAAGCTACTTTTTGTAAATTCATGGGAAGATTGAAATATTTTGAGAGGAGCTATTAGGTTTGCCTCTCAGTTTTGCTAGTAACTAAGGGGAAAAGAATCATGGTTATTCATGGTTAAAATTGTGTTTTAGTAGAGTCCATTGAAATATACTTTATTATTTGCATTATTTTCTTATTTTACAGTTTTAATTGTGTTTTCAGATGGTACATATAAAATTAAAGTTTTATTCTTGGTGTTAATTTATAGTTAGTAATTATAATAATTATACAACTTTCAAAATGTCTCTTCAGCTGTAATTTTGAGCTCTATTTTTTTTAGCATAACAAAATGAAAGAAAGTTTACTTGGGAAGGGATTGTGGGTTCTTTGTTTTCCATTATTCTTTTTTCTTTTTCTTTTTTAGTTTTTCTTAATCTTAGAAATCTTATTTCTTTTTCTTTCATAGTCTGTTCTTGTATACATGTTTTCTTTCACTCTATTCATTTTTTGCCCAGCTGTCCTCCTGTAACCTCATAACATTTTTAATGAAGATGATTGAATGGTAAGTGACTGGCAAAGCTGGACATAATCTCTTTTTCCCTCCTTTATTCTACTGAACTCATTGTTCCTTCTGAGCCTTACTTAACCAAGTTAAGCTTATAGACCACAGCTCTGTAGTTAGTTTCCTGACCCTGTGGGTTATGTAGAATTTAGATATGAAAATGGCTGGAAAGATTATAAAAATCTATTGTGTTAATCATTGGTGGGGATTTCATAACATGGCATAGAACTTAAATGTACAGATGAGAAAAAATATTTACATTAACTTAATTATATGATAGATGTTAATTAATAGTAGGTTGAAATTCACTGTTACAGAATTTGCTATTATGTCATGATTGCTGATTGCCCTTAACTGAATGATTTTGAAGGAAAGCTGATAACTATTTTGAGTTAAATTTTTACAAGTGGTTCCTTATATGGTAGAATGCTGCTGCAACAAACAGGAATTTTGTAGCAAAAAGTCTTAATAAAAGCCATTTAAATAGCTGCTGTTTATTTGATGCCCATCAGTGCTAGGCCGCCATCTAAATGTGGTTGTTAAACAGTCACTGAATGTTCACAGTTCTACAGTGGTTTTAAAAGAGGAAACAAAAATTTAGGTTAAACAACTTACCCAACATGATTTCTCTAGTAAGAGAGAAAACTGATTCAGATCTACGTTAGACATATTTATCTACTGTAATCCAGTATTATTTTTAAACCACATAGTTACGGGTTTTTTTGTTTTTTGTTTTTTGTTTTTAATTTAGTGTTTTTCCAAGGTTGAAAAGAAATTCAAGTGAAGAGTTGATTCCATCTTTATGGTTCCTTTATTTTATAAGGTTACAAGGTATATTGATTTATCAGGGAAGTTGAGTGCAGAAATCTTAAAGTGGCCATTTAGAATTCTGTTTAAAAGTCAAAAGAATTGGGCTGGATGCAGTGGTTCATGCCTGTAATCCCAGTGCTTTGGGAAGTCAGGCGGGTGGATCACCTGAGGTGAGGAGTTCGAGAACAGTCTGGCCAACATGGTGAAAGCCTGTCTCTACTGAAAATACAAAAAAGTCAGGCGTGGTGGCGCATGCCTGTAATTCCCAGCTACTCAGGAGGCTGAGGTAGGAGAATAGCTTGAACCCAGGTGGCGGAGGTTGCAGTCAGCCAAGATCGTGCCACTGCACTCTAGCCTGAGCAACAGAATGAGACTCCATCTCAAAAAAAAAAAAAGATTGAGAGTTTATACTATTTAATGTTTAAATGTTTTCTGTAAATTAAATATCAATACACTTGATAATCATATTTCAGGAGCATTTTTTCCATTGAATTATTTACATATACTGTTTTAAGGCTTTAAGTTAATTTTCTTATTTTAATTAGCATTTGAAATGTATAGTGACCAATAAATGGATTGTTAGATTATGTAAGTTGGGTTTTTTTATCCTGATTAATTTTCAGGCAGTATTTCCTAAAATAGGTCAGTACTACTTCTAAGTGGTTTTACTTATTTTTCTTTTATGTCCACTTAACTACTTACGTATGTTAGTAGTAGATATTACAGAAATTACATATGTTTTCTGAATATTTAAAGAATTAAAGAATTTTTTTCTCTATAATAATTAGGAACTTTTTATTATTTTATGATATTTTACATTAATTTTCCAAAAGAACACTAAAAGAGACAGTTACTTCAGTTTGCTTTGTAAATTATTTAGATTCTATAAGGAAAATCTTGAAGTACAGAATTCTTACTGTTGGGTATTTGCCTTATTTTGTTCTAGTGAACTTTTAAAAATTGAAGAACTGGGTCTTGTTTGGTTTCTTTTTATTCCTTAAGAGTAGTTTGTGTTTTTTTTCTTGTATATGTTAAGCTAGAAGTGGAGTTTTTGTTTAGAATAGAAAAGACCTCATGAAAGAAGAAATATCATTGGTTTTATGAATGAACTGATAGTTTTCAATTTAGGAGACTAGTAAGCAGTACATAAGGGTATTGGGATTATAGAAATATAATTTAATTTAATCCTGGGCAGAGTTGCAATTAAGACATTTATCTAGAATATAAGTAAATTAAAGTATTTATAGGAAATGTAATAGGAGCCATGGGCTAGACATTTTGAAATTTAAAACCAGGGATCTTGTTATCTTTGGATTACTACTATGTCCTAGGAGCTTTATCCTTTACTAGGAATCAGTAACTCTTTATTGGATATTAAGCTCAGTCTTCTCCCTAAAACGGTCAACAAACTTTTTGATACCAAGGAAGCGGTAATCAAAGAAGAGCAATATTGTAGGGCAGTTTGTAATAAAAGTTGAATATCCCTATCTGAAATACTTGAGACCAGAAGTGTTTTGGAGTTCGGAAGTGTTTTGGATTTTGGGATATTTCCAGAATACATACTGATTGAGCATATCTAACACGAAAATCCAAAGTGCTCCAGTGAACATTTTCTTTAAGCATCATGTCAGTGATCAAAAAGTTTAGGATTTTGGAGCTTCTTGGATTATGGGTGCTCAACCTGTATAGAAAACGTGGTTGTGGAACATAAATTAGTTATATTTGATACTTGCTGGGGAAAGGATTTCCAGACAACCAAAGAAGAATGTATCTAATGCCCTATCAGAGCCTTTTCTTCCAGATACTAACCTCACCAGCAGTCTTTATTTAGATAGGTGGTGTATGATCAAGAAATTAAATCCTGGAATACAGATGAGCAGAGCAAAGTTGAGGCTTTTGATTATCCATTTCTTTTAAGGTTCTTTTGAAATTATGTTGCAGTTTTTTGCTTTAACACTTTACAGAAGAATTTATAGACTGTCCGAGAAGAATACTCCTGGTATTTGTCCCAGTCGTAAAGTAGTTCAACAAAAAGTTCATAATCACTTTTTAGAACCTTTTTCCAAAGAACTGTGATCCTACTTGTTAACTTAGAAAATACACAAATGCTTGCATCTTTTTTCAGTTGGAACATAGTTATCTTTATTCAGCAATCAAGAATAGCTGATACTGATGCATACCTTTATATGATTTCCCATTATTTATCTGAAAATAATATATATCGGATCATTATTTGCCTCTTGAACCTTAGTAATTCAGTAACTTTCTTCGTTATTATGTGACCTGTTCTGGACACTTTTCAAAGTAATCGTAGCATGATTTTAGTGGAAAGAACCCATTGTAAGAGTTAAGCAATCTGAGTTCCACCTCCATTTACGCCTGTCTTCTTTTTCGTTTGTTTATTGAATGCCTTCACCTGTACTCTGATTTGCATCTCTTTCCTTCTCAGGAAATTTTATACATTGTCAGTTCTTCCTTCTCTCTGTAACTTGAGCCTTGCCTTTTTTCCTGAGTCTGAACCATCAGCAGTTAAACATGATCAAGTCTTCCGATCTAAAAGTCCCTCTTTATTGACACAACTCATTTATAGCCAAACTTCTTTCTGAAAAGCAGTCTACATTCATTGTCTTTTTCTCCCTCACCTCTCACTGATAATATTCAACCCACTCCCATTTTAGGCTCTGTTTCTGTCATTCTTCTAAATTGATTTTTAAGGTCTCCAGAGTAGTCCTCTGTATTGATGGGCATTATTTACTGTTCATCTTATGAATACTCAGCAGGCATTTAACTTTTGATCAGTTTTTCCTTAAAATACTTGGCTTCCTTGGCATCATGATTTTTGTTCGGATCTCTGTGACTATTTCCATCTCCTTTGCTGCCTTCTTCTCTTGGTCTTTGAATTTTAGAATTCCTCAGGTTTCAGTTCTAGACACACTTACTCTTAGCTTTCTCTATGTGGTCTTATTTTTCATGTGGGCATAGTAGTCTCCCCACTTTTGTTTTTGCCACCTTAAAATTTTACCTACAGAGCAGGTAAGGTAGTCTAATTTTTTTGAAAATGCATAAATAATATCACTCACTGCTTAAACCCTATGTAAGTTAGTCCTTAGCTGCTTCTCTGACCCTGTCTTGTACTAGTCTTCATTTACTACAGTCCATCTATACTGGCCTCTTTGAACTGTTCTTCAGACATGATAAGTTTGTCCTTGCTAAAAGCTCTAGCTGTTATTTCTCTTTGGAATGTTCTTATCTACTTTTCCTGTGCCTAGCATTTTCTTAATGTTCAAGTCTCACCTGAGGTATCACTTTCACTATAGTACTTGTAGGTGAAGTTACTATTGATTTGTTGGCAGTATTCCTGAAACAGAATATAGGATCAATAAGGACATACTTACTTTGTTCACAGCTGTGTCCACAAAATCTATACCAGTGCCTGTAGTACTGTAGGAGTTCATTATATAGTTGGCTGATTGATTTTTATACCTGCTGGTCCTATTAACAATATTGACCCCCAAATGTGTTTTTTTCTTAATCTTCTCCTCTGACCTCCATCCAGTCTGTATACTTAACTGTCTACTTGACATTTACACTTTTAAGCTTAAAAGGTACCTCCAGTTGAACCTGTGATCTCTCTAAATCTGGGACTCCAGGATTCCTGCCACAGTGAATGGATTTACCTTTCATCTATTTCTGCAAGCTAGAAAGTTAAGAGTCTTCTTTGATGCCTTGTTTCCCCCTCATATTCAGTCCATCAAATGGATTCTGTGGACTTTGCCACCTGAATATCTCTTGGATCTGTTTCTACATTTTTAATTAACATCATTTGATGGATTTTCACACAATGAGCATACCTATATAATCAATACCCAGATCAGGAAATACAATGTTACTAGTGTCTTAGAAGCTCCTTGTGCCCTCTCTCTGTCAGAGTAATCTTTTTACAGGGAAGATGTGATTATGCTTAACACCTTTCAGTTGCTTCCCATTGCTCTTAGAATGAAGACCAGAAATCATAATGTGATATTTATGACCCTGGGTGATGTTACTGTCTTTCCTATACAACTTCATGTTTTTTAAACTACTCTTCTCACTTTCTGTATTCCAGCGGCCACCTCTGAATTCCTTGAATATGCTATGCTGTTCCCTCTTGCTAAGAAAGTCTATGTGCACATACCCCTTCCATTCTTGTCCTTCAGATTTGAGCTCTTCAAAGACGTTTTCTTAGACATAGCAAGCTTAATGAGGTCCCAACTACATCTTATATGCTCTCATGTACTTTATTCATTTGTATATGATTATTTCCCCTCGATGTTTTTAAGCTTCATGAGTCAGGTATTATACCTGTTTTGTTCACTATTCTCTGGTCATCAGCTAGCATGGTGGCTGGGAAAGATTGGTATTCAGTATTCATACAATAAGTGAATATGAGTCGTTTGGGTTTGTTATGAAATGAATTATCCATCCCCACCCCCAACTCACACACACACCCAACTCATATTGAAGATAAAGTTCTAACTGTAGAAATTGGAATGTAACTGTATTTGAAGGTAGGGCTTTAAAAAGGTAATGAAGATAAAATGAAGTCATATGGGTGGACCCTAATCCCATATGAGTGGTGTCCATGTAAGAAGAGGAGATTAGGACACAGGTATGACCACGTGAAGACACTGGAGGAAGATGGCCATCTACAAGCCAAAGAGATCTAGAGGCTTTAGAAGAAACCAGTGCTGCTGACACCTTCATCTTGGACTTCTAGAAGTGTGAGAAAATAAATTTCTGTTCTTTACTCAATCTGTGATACTTCGCTATGGAAGCCCTAGCAATCTAATATCGATTTTGGTATTAGAAATGGAGTGCTGGTGTAATTAATACCTAAAAATGTGGAAGTGGCTTTAGAACTAGATAATGAATATAGCCCAGCAGAAGTATTTGTTAGAAAAAGCCTAGACTGCCTTGAAGAGATTGTTGGTAGAAATATGGCTGTTGAAGGTGATTCTGGTGAAGCTTAGAAAAGAGACGTAGAGAAAGCTTCTGTCATCTTAGAGGTACACATGTCACCTTGAATAAATAATGGTAGAAATAATGTTAAAGGTGCTTCTGGTAGGAATGCAAACGAAGAATCTGTTGTTGGAAACAGGGAAAGGTGATCCTTATTATAATGTGGCAAGTAAGTTAGCCAGATTGTGTTTTTTGGAAAGCAGATGAACCTGTAAGTGATGAACCTGAATGTTTAGCTGAGATTTCTAAGCAATGCATTAAAGATAATGGCCTGGTTTCTCCTTGCTGTTTAAAGTAAAATACAGGAGGGGAGAGAGAAATTTAAGAAGGAATTATTAAGCCAAAAGGAATCAGAACCTGAAGATTTGGAAAATTCTATATCCATATTGCAAAAATTTAACATGTTCTGGAGAGAACATCAAAGTTATTGCGAAACAACCATTTCCTAAAGCGATTGGGGGTATGTGACTTCTGGATCCAGTCAGCCATCTTGGCAGAAACCATTTCAGCAGAAAGTAGCAGAAACCAGGATAGAGATGGGGTTATACCAATGGAATTGCTGTTGGTTGGTACTGAAGGGAACAGAGGGATAAAAATGGAGGTCTGTTGGATTTCTGGGATTCTGTAAAATGGGTCAGTAGAGCTATCTGGCTGTGAACATGTGTTCTCCTTTAGGAAAAGGGAAGAATGACCCTGAAGATGATTGAGAAGTCAAAGGGGCCACTATTGCTGCCACAAGACCAGAGGGCTCGGGCCTGAGGGGTCAGGGTGGGCTGCCTCCTAGGGCTTTGGGAGGTTGGCTCAGAAGACAGGGCTGCTACCCCTGTCAGCTGGGAAGATGGAGAATGAAGCTCAGGAGGATTATTCTTGAGCCTTAAAATCGAATGGGATTTGCTTTGATACATTTCAGACCTGCTTGGGACTCATCACCCCTTCTTTTTGACTTTTTTTTTTTTTTTTTTTTTTGGAGTTAGGAATGTTTATCCTGTGCCTGTCACACCAGTGGTATATTTTGAAAGCAAATAACTTGTCTAGTTCACAGGGTCATGCTGGAGGAGAATTTTGCCTCGGGATGAAGCCTTGAGTCACCTGTACCTGATTTAAATGATATTTAGATGAGATTTGGGGCTTAAAGTTGATACTGGAATGGGTCAAGACTTTTGGGGCTGTTGGGATGGAGTGAATGTGTTTTGTATATGAGAAGGACATGAATTTTGAGGGGCCAGATGGCAGAGTGTTAGGGTTGAATTGTATGCTCTCACGATTTATAACTTAAAAGTCCTAACTCCTAGCACCTAGAATGTGACCATATTTGGAGATGGGGTCTTTAAGAAGGTAATTAAGATAAAATGAGATTATACATGGGGGGCCCTAATCCAATATGAATGATGTCTTTATAAGAAGAGGTTAGGACACAAACACAAAGGGAAGATCATGTGAAGACACCGGATAAAGAAGGCCATCTACAAACTGAGGAGGGAGGCCTGAGAAGAAAACAACTCTATGGACATCTTAATCTTGGACATCTGGCTTTCAGAAGTGTGGGAAAATAAATTTCTATTGTTTAAGCCATCTAGTCTTTGGTACTTTGTCGTGGGAACCCTAGCAAATAAATATATAGCTCTTAACACTGATTAGTTGAGAGGCACTTATGATACATTTCCTTCTTTTCTGCAGTTCCTTTGTGTGTAAAGTTAGGACATTTGCCTTAATCAGTGGTTCTTTTAAATTTTAGGTCCAATTCATCTGCTATATGTTCTTTCCAAAAATATTTGGAGTTTGACATATCCCTGGAAGTCCATCAGGGGTTCAGAATTCTTAGACGGTTTTTTTTTTTTGTTTTTTAAGAGACAGAGTCTTTTCTTTCACGCAGGCTGCCAGGCTAGAGTGCAGTGGTGCAATCACAGTTCACTGTAACTTTGAACTGGGCTTAAGCAATCCTTCCAGCTAATTTTTAAATTTTTTTAGACATTGGGTCTCACTGTGTTTCCCAGGCTGGTCTCAAACTCCTGGGCTCAAGTGATGCTCCTGCTTCAGTCTCCCAAAGTGCTGGGATTACGGGTACGAGCTACTGTATGTGGCCATGACTAAGTTCTAAGGATAGTTTTACCTTGGTTTCGTAGCTTACGATCTATTAATATAATTTAACTATTTGAAGTGAAAAAGTTGATTGTTTAGAATTAATGATAGAAATAACTTGTTTGTCCTTTATACTGCTGAAAAATTTAGCGTTTTAAATTAAAAAAATTTTTTTTTATTATACTTTAAGTTCTGGGTTATGTGCAGAACGTGAAGGTTTGTTACATAGGTGTACATGTGCCTTGGTGGTTTGCTGTATCCATCCCCCATCATCTATGTTAGGTATTTCTCCTAATGTTATACCACCCCCTACTATCCCTCCCCTAGTCCCCCTACTCTGCAACAGGCCCCAATGTGTGATGTTCCCCTGCCTGTGTCCATGTGTTCTCATTGTTCAACACCCACTTATGAGTGAGAACATGCGGTGTTTGGTTTTCTGTTCTTGTGTCAGTTTGCTGAAATTGATAGTTTCCAGCTTCATCCATGACCCTGCAAAGGACATGAACTCATCCTTTTTCATGTCTGCATAGTGTTCCATGGTGTGTATGTGCCACATTTTCCTTATCCAGTCTGATTGGCATTTGGGTTGGTTCCAATTTTAAGGAATTGTTGTCTAGACTTGTATTGAACATTTATGGCACCCCTTTTACCTGCTAGTGGTGGGAATGTAAAAGTAAATAAGGTAAGCCACCTACTCTTGAATGTATAGCTTGATGAAGGGAAGATGGTGGGAACCCAATGGCTCTTATATAGAATACAGACTATTACTAGTGGGATTAACATTTGTGGAATTAACATTTTTGAATGCAGGGACTGTGTATATCCTCAGGGTCTGGCTCAGTGTTAAAGTACCTAAAAAAAGCTGGATTCGTGTTTGAAGAGTGAATACCCCCCAGAAATTATTTCTGCTGGCAACTTTAAGAAGCAACAGTGAGATGTTACAGTATTATACTTTAAATCTAATTAAATCTTGCTGTGTTCCATAAGTGTTTTGAGGCAGTAATTAGTGCAATATAAATGCTTTTTTTTTTTTTGAGACAGGGTCTCTCACCTAGGCTGGAGTGCAGTGGCATGATCTCAGCTCACTGCAACCTCCACCTCCTGGGTTCAAGCGATTCTCCTGCCTCAGCCTCCCAAGTCACTGGGATTACAGGTGCCCACCACCACACCCAGCTAATTTTTGTATTCTTAGTATAGATGGGGTTTCTCTATGTTGGCCAGGCTAGTCTTGAACTTCTGACCTCAGGTGATCTGTCCACCTCCCAAATTGCTGGATTTACAGGTATGAGCCACCATGCCCATCCAAATATATATGCTTTTAATGACTTCCAGTATTCAAAGGTTTCTGAAAGTGGAATGTGTTTCATCAAGAAGTATATAGTAAGTTGTGTAACACTGTTGTTGATAGAGCAGTGGAGTTCTGTGGTTTCAGACTGCTCCTTAGAAGTATCTCAGGAATTGTTGTAAACAGCAGAGGGAGACCGAAACCACCAATTTAGTACAATGCAGAGTTTGAAATTGCAGAATTCAAAGGTAAGTTGCAGTTTTGACTGCAACTTGAGCAAGTCGCTTAATTTTCTGAAACCTTTCCTCATAAATAAATGGTTATGCCTTTTAAATCTACAATGTAGGGTTACTGGATGGATTAAGCAATATGAGTATGTTAGAGTTTGAGCTGAAATCGTTCTTATTTTAGTCTTGGAATTCTGTGATTTTTGTTTGCCCTTTGATGATTTTACCTCTTTTGATAATACACTGAAGATGAGCAGAGAAGGAAACAACCCAGTTTTATAGTAGCTAGAAATGCTATAATAGGCTGGGCTCACACCTGTAATCCCAGCACTTTAGGAGGTTAAGGTGAGTGGATCACTCAAGGCCAGGTGTTCTAGACCAGCCTGGCCAACATGGTGAAACCCTGTCTCTACCAAAAATACAAAAGAAAAAAAAAAGCGAGGCGTGGTTGCGTGTGCCTGTAATCCTAGCTACTTGGGAGGCTGAGGTAGGAGAATTGCTTGAACCCAGGAGGCAGATGTTGCGGTGAGCTGAGATCAAGCCATTGTACTCTAGCCTGGGCAACAGAGCAAGACTGTCTCAAAAAAAAAAAAAAAAAAGGAAAAGAAATGCTGTAGTAGGTCAAGAAGGATGAAGTTTGATTTTTTCATTATCAAATTCATCAAAGTTGTATATATTCCTCATTAGCATAGTTGGATTAATCTATGGACTTCCTCAGAACAATTTGTGATGATGCATGTGCCTTTTTACCATGAATAATGACAAGGTTTTCTCACCTATGTTGCATAGACTGTTGGTATGATCTAATTACATTGATATTTTTATTTTTTACTGGCAAATTTGGTATGATTAATTTCACACAGTAGTGTATTGGACAGCCCAAACACACACACTTCTTAAAAGAGAAAAGGAGTTTTTAAATTTTGTTTTAATGTCGAGCTTAATGAACATGGCAAGTCTTTTCTCCCATCTCTTGGTTTTCATGGAGACATTTTCCCCGTTGTTTCTCATATGTAGCATTATGTGTAATGTTCATGTGACAGTGTGATATCGGCCTACCTGTAGTTACATGAAACCATTAATTAACTGTATCCTGAGCTCCTCTGAAATAACTCATTTAGGATGGGAGCATCATTTTGAGAGGATTATCAGTTTTCTATTTTTACAATAGTTAGAAAAGTGGGCCGGATGTGGTGGCTCACTATAAGCCCAGCACTATAGGAGGCTGAGGTGAGCAGATCACTTGACGTCCAGAGTGAGACCAGCCAGGACACAATGGTGAAACCTGTCTCTACTAAAAATAGAAAATTAGCTGGGCGTGGTGACTCATGCCTGTAATCCCAGCTACTGGGGAGGCTGAGTCAGGAGAATTGCTAGAACCCACAGGGTGGAGGTTGCAGTGAGTCACTGAATTCTAGCCTGGGCAACAGAGTGAGTGAGACTCTGTCTCCAAAAAAAAAAAAAGAGTGAGAGTTGTCATAAGACTCAGTAGACAGGGGAAAGAGGGCACATGTTGGAAGGCACAAGAGGCAGTTAATAATATTTTAAGATACAATTACTGTTAACCATTTTTTTTTAAGAATATACTTTTTTTTTTTTTTTTTTTTTTTTTTTTTTTTTTTTTTTTTTTTTTTTTTTTTTTTTTTTTTTTGAGACAGTGTCTTCGTCTGTCACCCAGGCTGGAGTTCAGTGGCATGATCATAGCTCACTGCAGCCTTGAACTCCTGCTGGATTCAAGTGATCCTCCCATTACAACCTCTTGAGTGGGTAGGACTACAGGCATGTGCCACCAGGCCTGGCTAATTTATTTTTTATTTTTTATTTTCTGTAGGAACAGGGTCTCTACAGGCTAGTCTTGAACTCCTGGCCTCAAGTGATCCTCCCTAAGTGCTGGGATTATGGGCATGAGCCACTGCACCTGGTGATGTAGTCTGAATTTTTAATAACATTATGTTCTTCCTGACTTTATTTTCTACTTTTAAACTGAAGTAGAAGTTATTTAGAAACAATTTACTTATAGAGAAAGAATTTTAATTCTAGGCAGGATAGATAGCATTCAGTGGAGAAAGAAAATGAGAAGAAAAGCAGCGCATCAGTAGTTAAATAATTATTCAGGCAAGATGTGGGTAAGTTGCTGTGGTATGACATTGATGTAGCACTTCTAAGGAATGTGTTTGGTCATATGAATTCTCTTCTTTTGGGAGCAAGGTAGACCTGCTGAAGTCACAGAGCCCATAGTAGATATCCAGGGCAGAAGCTCAAGTGGGCATCATACCCAAGGCAGCCAGTAGTGAAAAGAGCCACAGAAAACAAATGTTATGCTTGGGAAACAAGTTCAGTCAGCATATATTAGACAAGGGCATGATAAACTGGTAGACAGAGTCAGGAGCCAAGAACTAAAATGGAATTGAGTAAGGTTGGGTGGGTAGAAGAATGATTCTAGAGCATTGCCATGAATGGTGTTGGGATGTTTGAGGCTTGTGTTAGTGGCTGTTAGCTGTATGGTTTCTTGGTGAAAGATGGACTGATTTAAAGGTACAGAATTGGACTAGAACCTTCCTGTCTGCCTTCCCAGCCCTGAACAAGGGCTTTATCTGGATTGGCCTTGGTCATGATCGGGAGTGGGACAGAAGGAAGTAAGCTTGGGTAAATTTCCATAGTTTACTGTGACTCTTTATGTTCATGCTCTCTGTGCTTAGCCAAGGTATAGAGCAGATTGGAGTCCCTGTAAGTAGGCCAAGAACAGTGTGAAAAACATGATAGATGTAAATTGGAAATGAGAGTTGGTGAGACTGACTTTGAATAGACCCAGAAGAAGACTTCTAGCATTTGGCGGTCATGAGAACATTATATAGAAAACAAATGAGGCTTTCTTGCTACATTGACTTTCCCAGTGTATATAGGAATGCTTTTTTTTCCCTGAAGTTTTTTTTAATTTTAATTTTAATTTTAATTTTAACTTTTTTTAAAGATAGGGTTTCACCATGATGGCCAGGCTGGTCTTGAACTCTGACCTCAGGTGATCCACCTCGGCCTCCCAAACTGCTAGGATTACAGGCGTGAGCCACTGCGCTCGGCCTTCCCTGAAGTTTTTAAGGGGTATCTTGACCCTTGGGACAACTTATGCAGTTAATGTAAGACGTGCTTAGTGTAGTAGGGAATTAACAGGTGGAAGCCATAGTTAATAGGGATGGAATGGTGTTTTCTGGTCGCAGAAATATAAACCAGTATTGAGAAGAGGTAGTAAAATTCTTTTGTCTGCATGAATGTGTAGCTATGGAGTTACTTTTCACTGTTCAGTTAATGGATTGGTAGTGAGTGAAAAGTAGAGGGCCAGGTTCAAGTAAATCTTCCTATAGGAGTTGGTGTCTAAGCCTAGTTTAAGTCAGACTTAGCAAGAAGAAAAGAATATGGGAAAATGGCCTGTAGGAAGTGGCAGCTGAATAATCAAAGGCTTAGAGGCAGGAAACAGTAATATATTTATTCATGCAACAATATTTCTTTTTTAAATTTTAATTTTTTTTGAGACAGAGCCTCACTCTATCACCCAGTCTGGAGTGCAATGGCACAGTCTCTACTCAGTGCAACCTCCACCTCCCAGGTTAAACGATTCTTGTGCCTTGACCTCCTATGTAGCTGAGACTACAGGTGCGTGCCACCACGCCCAGCTAATTTTTTTGTAGAGATGAGGTTTCACCATGTTGCCCAGGCTGGTCTTGAACTTCTGGGCTCAAGCAATCCACCTATCTTGGCCTCCCAAAGTGCTGGAATTACACAGGTGAGCCACCATGCCTAGCCAAAAGATAAATATTTTTAAAAATTCCAGTGCATCACAGTCTGATACTTTGGTAATATATAATAAAGAAGTGATTACCAGGTCCAGGGGTGGTGGCTCACCTGTAATCCTAGCACTTTGGGAGGCCAGGCAGATGACTCACTTGAGGTCAGGAGTTGAACACCAGCCTGGCCAACATGGGGAAACTCTGTCTCTACTAAAAATACAAAAATTAGCTGGGCATGGTGGTGCAGCCTGTAATCCCAGCTACTCAGCTGAGGCGCGAAAATCGCTTGAACCCGAGAGGTGGAGATTGCAGTGAGGCAAGATCGCACCACTGCACTCCAGCCTAGGTGACAGAGATTCTGTCTCAAATAAATAGATAAATAAAAGAAGTGCATTACTACAAAACAAATGTTAAACTACAAACCAAATATTTTGTTAAATTCAACAGACGTAATTACTGTGTCAGCTGGGTGCAGTGGCTCATGCCTGTAATCCCAGCAACTTTAGGAGGAGTTACAGGTACTATTTTGAGGCTAGCCTGGCCAATGTAGTGAAATGCTATCTCTACCAAAAATATAAAAATTAACCAGGTATGGTGGTGTGTGCCTATATCCTAGTTACATGGGAGGCTGAGATGGAAGAGTCGCTTAAACCCAGGAGGTGGAGGTTGAAATGAGCTGAGATTGCGCCACTGCACTCCAGCCCGGGGCGACAGAGGGTGACTCTCGAAAAAGAAAAACAAATTACTGTGTCAAATTTCTATAACAGTTTTTTTTTAACTTATTCGCAATTTCTGTACTTGTGGATCAGTAGCAAACTGTTCATGGACTGGCATGAGTATGGATGACACTTTGAGTAGCACTGTTTGGTATGGAGCATACTAGAATAGCAAGAGAAGGAAATATCTGTGGACATCGTATCAGTTGGGAGGCCATCGAACATTTTGTCATGGTTGTTGAATAACTTTCGTATCCTGAGGCAGCCTGTCAGGGTAGTGGTGTGGCAAAGCCATAGTATTTGTGTGGGGCTCATTCTACTGAGAGGCACATCTGCCGTTCTGATAGTGTAGTCTCCCCATTTCTTCTCCAGCACTCTGTTCTTTGGGAGGCGCTGCAGGGTGGCCATGACTTTGGTCAGGTGCAGCTTATGTTTGGCCATCTCTTGGTTGATCCAGTTTGTCTGAGTTTCAGTGGTGGCCAGAGGGTTACAAAGGATTTGGAGTGGAGCATCTCTCATGATGGTGTGACCTCTGTTGTTGCCTGGATTTCCAGATCATGTGACAGAGAATCAGCTGGATCATTTCAGCTGTCCAGGTTATTGGTTAGAAGAAACTAAAAACGGGGGCAAGGAGGTCTCTCTGATGTAGAGAAAGATGGGTGGACTGGTTTATCCCTTCTGTGCAGTTAGTAAATGAGACCACCCTCGTCCTTTTAGAGCCAGAGTTCTTTGGAGTTTTTGTTTTGTTTTTTTTCCCCCCATTAAAAAGCACTAGGATTTATTAGGAGAAGATGGGGTTCTCCTTAATTCATGTTTTCCCTCTCTATATTGTGGAAAAGTGAATACATCCATTTGAAAGGGATGGCAGGTTACCAAGAGTGTCAGTACATCCATTTGAAAGGGATGGCAGGTTACCAAGAGTGTCATTTAGTGAAACCTCTCTTTTTCTTGACCAAAAGGGACCTTGTTTTCTTTGAGAAGCAGGAGTTCACTTTAATTTGTATGGACACCTCAACCCACTCCCACCTAACCCTACCTACCTTAATATGGGCTGGCCTATCAAGTCTTGGGCAAAAATAGTGATAAGGTGCTATCAGGTCAGAACCCATATTGTTAGAGTAGCTGACAGATTCAGGAGTTCTTACATTGAACTCTTGCATGAGGAATCATTACAAGATGTCTCTTAAATGCAGTTAGAGTGAGAGGAAAGCTGGAGCTGTGGGTGAGAACATGTCAGAGGCAGAGCTCAGAAGGAAGTGGAACCAGTGCCTGCTGGATGTAGTGGATAGGTACTGGTTTTGGGTTAGGGATTGTTTTCTCACTTACCTTCTTTAAAAGAAGAATGTGGCTGAGGTTGCAGTGAGCCAGGATTGCACCATTGCACTCCAGCCTGGCAACAGAGCGAGATTCCATCTCAAAAAAAAAAAGGCACCAGGCATTTGCCGGATGAGGTATCAGTGCCACTGCCACTGATAGCATATCTCCTGCTGGGTACCAGGCCAGCTCTCGTAGAGGATGCACGAAAGAACAGGAACTGGTTTCAGTAATCTGGACTGGCTAGTGCTGTGTCTATTCCTGTTCAGACCCATTTGAGTTTCCCCATGTTTGGGTGGGAAAGGTAAGAAATGCACAGCCTAGTCCCTGGGAGTATCTAGAAGAATCCAAAGGCATTGCGCAGAAGGTACAACTTTGGGGGCTGGAGGTAGGGGTTGATTGCATGGGTACTAACCGTTCAGTATAGAGTTCTAGGTTACTATGCTAGAGAAGGAACCTATGGGCCCTTTAGGGTGCCAGCCCTTAACCTGTTGATGGGTTAATAAGGATCCTAGAGAAGATGCTGGGCTATAGGATTAGCTGTGGCTCAGGACACGATTTGCCAATTAGTAAGACAAAGTTCAGTATTTTAACAAACTTTGAGGCTGTGAGAGTATACTGGCTGCATATTAGCCCTTTGAGGTCTGAGACTCATAGATTCGTGAGTATCTGTGGCAGTTTGTGCATAAGAAAGCTGTGCAGTTTGTTCTAGTTTTTTTCTGGGATAGGTAGAGTCCCAGAGAGACTGTGAGATGAGAATGCCTAATATGAGGTGGTATTCACTGGAACTAATTGGAAGCTAGAATTTGCATCCTCAGTCTTTCCTGGGTACAGGGAATAGAGTGTGACCTCTCACTTGCACATGTTGAATTAACAACAGATGTGTTTCTGTGTCTGCCAGTTTTAGGGAGAAGTCTGAAAACTTGTGCAGAGGAGGTGGGAGCAAAGGGACTTTGTTGAGGTTTTGGCCCGCCAGATTATTGATAGAACATAGGTCTTGGAGAATACAGGTATGGTAGGATATTCTGCTTGGGAAAGTTAAGGGAAAATGTAGAAGAAATCTTCAAGCCAACATCTTTAGAGAACCTGGAAAACCAATTTCATTCATTGATTTCAAGGACTGGGAGCCTGGAAATCCTGAAAGAGCATAAGAGAACCATCAGGGAGAGAGGAAGGTCTAAAACCATCGTAGCACCAGGCAACGGTGACTCGCGCCTGTTAATCCCAGCACTTTGGGAGGCTGAGGCGGGTGTATCACGAGGTCAGGAGTTCAAAACCAGCCTGGCCAACATGGTGAAACCTTGTCTCTACTAAAAATAGAAAAATTAGCTGGGCATGAGGGCAGTAGCCTGTAATCCCAGCTACTTGGGAAGGAGGCAGGATAATTGCTTGAGCCCAGGAGATAGAGGTTGCAGTGAGCCAAGACCATACTATTGCACTCCAGCCTGGGGGACAGAGCGAGACTCCATCTCAACAAACAAACAAAACCATTTGCCATTGTAGCAAATAGTACAAAGAATCTCTGGTGTCTTTTTCAGTGACTTGTTGCTTAGGTGTATGGGATCTGTTTAAAGGTACAATATTGATTAATGTAGAGATAGTAGTGACAGAGTATGTGCTTAAAATTTATGTAGAAAGTTAATTATACAGAAAATGAGACAAATACTGAACCTGGAACCCTAATTTGTATCCTTAGGAAACATGAGAAGGTATCGGCGGTAATTATTCTAATGCTAGAACTGAAGGGGAAAGAATGTTGTGGACACCAAGCAGTAAAAAATTGAGCAGGGTAAATTGGAGTCCATTAGAGAACAAATTGGCTAATTAGGAGTGAGAGAGGTTAAACACATTGCTAAGTATTGCCAAACATCAACAAAGATACTATAGTGAATAGAATACTGCAGTCACAATCAAGATACTAGGATCAGCCTGGTACATTGACTCACACCTATAATCCCAGTACTTTGGAAGGCTGAGGCATAAATATTGCATGAGCCCAGGCATTTGAGACCAGCCTGAGCAACATAGTGAGACCTTGGGTCTCCATTGAAAAATTACTTGGGCGAGGTAGCACATGCCTTTAGTGCCAGCTACTTGGGAGGCTGAAGAGGAAGGATCACTTGAACCTGGGAGGTCCAGGTTGCAGTGAGCTCTGATCATGCCTAGGCAACAGAGCAAGACCCTTTCTCTAAAAAAGGAAAAAAGAGTAAAACATTAGAATCATTATTCTCAGAATGTTACAGTTTTGTGACCTTTTACAAGTTGCTGTCTCAGTTCATGATTCATACAACATATAAAGATAGTACTTTTTTTTTGTTTTCTCCCTTGAATACTGTGAATGAGGTGCTATTTATATTCTGGATTCTGTCAAAAATAGTAAACATCTTAGTGGTTTCTATTTGATGGTATGTAACATGCTAAAAAATGGAGTGTTGTGCTAAAAGGGATTTATAGGATATCTCCTTCAAATCTCACATTGTATTTTACTTTTATTTTTTAATTTTTTGAGACCTAGTCTTGCTCTGTTGCCCAGGTTGGAGTGTAGTGACACGATCTTGGCTCACTGCAGCCTCCACCTCCTAGATTTAAGAGATTCTCATGCCTCAGTCACCTGAGTAGCTGGGTCTACAGGCATGCACCACCACTCCCAGATATAAATATATAAATTTATTTATTTATGTATGTATTTATTTATTTATTTGGTATTTTTAGTAGATACGGTGTTTTACCATGTTGGCAGGCTGGTCTCAAACTCCTGGCCTCAAGTGATCCACCCACCTCAGCCTCCCAAAGTGCTGGGATTAAAAGTGTGAGCCACCACACCTGACCAAATCTCACTTTATAGATGAGGAAATCGAACTCCCAAGAGATAAAATAACTTACCACTTACAGTAGTAGAAGGACTAGGACTAAGCGTCCAGGACACCTGCCTGTCAGTCATTTCTTTGCTCTACCAAAGTATTATGGTGAGTAACATTAGCTTGCAGTGTTTGATAGTTCATCAATAAGTCTGAATCCTTGTCAGTGCCATGCTGGTTACCCAGAAAATTTCAGGAGATTCTAAGGCAGTTATATGAAGGTTGATTTCCTTCTTGATTTATACATTAAAAATAGTATGAAACATGATTGAAAATACACTGTTTTAGTCTCTTGATTTTGTATCCACTTTCAACATTTTAATAGGAAACCTTGACAGAGACTTTGCTTTAATTTTGGTCTTGAGGGGCGGGGGGAGTTATCCAACTCGCAGTACCCAGCAGTCTGAGTTCTTTAGATAGTCATAAAGAAACAAGGTGTTATATAAATGAGTATGGTGATGTTGGCTAATGATAAAAGCCTAAGAAAGACTGTGTTTGTATACCAATTTAAACCATGAGTGTATTGTAAATAGGTTGTTTGTTTATTTTTTGAGATGGAATCTCCCTTTGTCGCCAGGTGGAGTGCAGTGGCATGATCTCAGCTCACAGCAATCTCCACCTTCTGGGTTCAAGCGATTCTCGTGCCTCAGCCTCCTGAGTAGCTGGGATTACAGGCACACACCACCACACCCAGCTAATTTTTGTATTTTTAGTAGAGACAGGGTTTCACCATATTGGCCAGGATGGTCTTGATCTCCCGACCTGGTGATCTGCCCGCCTCAGCCTCCCAAAGTGCTGGGATTACAGGCATGAACCACTGTGCATGATCTTTTTGTTTGTTTGTTTTACTTTTACAGCAATGAAAGTCAACATTTAATTCGTGGACAAGTGCAACATAATGATGCACAAATAGAGGCATGAGAATTGAATCAAAGAAGTCAAACCTGAATGACAGCCAGAAAATGGGTGTGAGCTATCTCTTAAAATGAAAGAGGCAGGGTGAGGTGGCTCACACCTGTAATCCCAGCACTTTAGGAGGCTGAGGTGGGTAGATCACCTGGGGTTGGGAGTTCAAGACCAGCCTGGGCAACATGGTGAAACCCCATCTCTACCAAAAATAGTTGGGCGTGGTGGCACATGCCTGTAATCCCAGCTACTTGGGAGAGTGAGGACTTGGGAAGGTAAGGCAGGAGAATTGCTTGAACCCAGGAGGCAGAGGCTGCAGTGAGCTGAGATCGTACCACAGCATTCCAACCTGGGTGACAGAATGAGAGTCTGTCTCAAAAAAGAAAAAAGCTATAAAACATTCACACATTTTGATGTTTTCTATGTCTCTGCATAAATGATGAGCTTAAAAATTGGCCAGGCGCGGTGACTCACGCCTGTAATCCCAGCACTTTGGGAGGCCAAGGTGGGTGGATCACTTGAGGTCAGGAGTTCAAGACCAGCCTGACCAATCTGTCGCTACTGAAAAAATATAAAATTAGTTGGGCATGGTGGCGCATGTCTGTAATCCCAGCTACTCGGGAGGCTGAGGCAGGAGAATCACTTGAACCTGGGAGGCAAGGTTGCAGTGAGCCAAGGCCTCACTGTTGCACTCCAGCCTGGGCAACAAGAGCGAAACTCCGTCTCAAAAAAAAAAGTTAATCCCCAATTAGCCAGGTGTGTTGGCGCTTGCCTATAATTCCAGGTACTCAGGAGGCTGAGGCAGGAGAATCGCTTGAGCCTGGGAGGTGGAGGTTGCCGTGAGCCAAGATTGTGCCACTGTACTCCAGTCTGGGCGACAGAGTGAGACCCTGTCTCAAAAAAAAGTTAATCCCCAATTTTAAATATACAAAATTTTAAATTTGTACTTTTAAGACCATGCAGTTTTGGAAATTTTTTATTCTTTGAGAGCATGATACTTATCTCTTGCTCTCATATTTGAAAAGGTTTAGAAATGTAGTTGCTAAATTTGTTTTAAAACAACAGCTGTGACTGTTTTACATGTGTCCAACGTGTTGAGAACTCAAAATGTTGTAAATCAGGCTATATTAATAGTGCCTGCTGCTAATGAAATTTACTGAAAAGTAAGTTTGCCATTTGAAAGGGTATTAAGATTCTTTTCAAGCATAACATACAAATAAATTTTCATCTTAAGCATACTAACTTTAATAAGAAAGCAGATGCTAAAGATATTTGCTCCATAGGAAAAATGATTTTTTAAAAATTTGGTGTTTGGGGGATGTTTAAAAAATAACATCTTTTAAAAGTGCTAAATCCTAACTTCAGAAGAGTGATGCGCATATGAAATTATGCACACACGTCACCTACCTTATTTCAGGCTTAGGACAAGAAGCAAAATTAAACAAGTTATGTAATATGACATTTTTCTTTTCCAATAGTTTTCAGAAAGTTATTTGTTGCTTTTAAGTTGTCAGGGTTAGGCCTTTGTGGGAAATATATGAAAAGACTTTCCTTACAAAGTAATATATCTTTTTTCTATGTATGCAAATTCTATAATAACTGACCAGTTCAATTAGGAAGAGCTTCAAGCTAATAAATATACTTTTCTCAGCCGGCGTGGTGGCTTATGCCTGTAATCCCAGCACTTTGGGAGGCCAAGGCAGGCAGATCACGAGGTCAGGAGATTGAGATCATCCTGTCCAACATGGTGAAACCCCATCTCTACTAAAATACAAAAAATTAGCCTGGCGTGGTGGTGTGCAGCTGTAGTCCTGGCTACAGGGGAGGCTGAGGACGGGGACTCACTTGAACCTGGGAGATGGAGGTTGCAGTGAGCCAAGATCGTGCCACTGCACTCTAGCTTGGTGACATGGCGAGACTTCGTCTCAAAAAATAATAATTAAATTAAAAAATATATATATGTATGTACTTTTTCAGTTTTTATTATAAACTTCAGATTGTTTTGTTATTAATCTCCACTGTTGATCATTGGCACAACTACTTTGTAGCCTAGAGTTCTTTTGGTGTGACCAACCCATCAAAAGGCATTATTCATAATTTCAAGTTACTAGGATTTATTCTACATCCACAAAAATTATTTTCCCTTCCTGTGTTTCATCTACTTAGTATAATAGGAGCAAGATGAGTCAAAGTAATAATGCTGGAATCTGTGAAACTTTGTAATTTATCATGAGCATGTAATAGTTTTTATGAATGCAAACTTTAAATGTCAGACTTTTACCAACTACCAGGTGTTTGGGAAAATTACTTAAATCTCC
The DNA here is from genome assembly GCA_004027715.1 of Plecturocebus donacophilus. Taxonomy (NCBI): domain Eukaryota; kingdom Metazoa; phylum Chordata; class Mammalia; order Primates; family Pitheciidae; genus Plecturocebus; species Plecturocebus donacophilus. The sequence continues at coordinate 28,190 of PVKP010017036.1, forward strand.
CCAATGTCTTCTATACCTACCTCATAAGTATAGAATTTGTGAAAATTAGATAATATATATATAAAATATGCATGGTAAGCGTAATGAAAAACATTGCAATAACCATGTAAGAAGAGTCATTTGAGACCTCCTCCCAGATAGCAAAAAATTACCACCCTGCCCCTTTTCCCTTCAAAACCTGAGAACTATGAATTTTCTCTGGATTCTGTTGTTTTGTTCTGTTTGTTTGTTTGTTCAGGTTCAGAGCTACTATATAAGTCTGTCTTAAACCTTGGAGGCATTAGTAGGTCTCAAGGCTCCTGAAAAAAGTATTTTACAGCTTTAAGCTGGGTGAAAAATGAGGATTTACTCTAACTACAGAAGTAAACATTACATTTCCACCCATTTGTGTAAGTCAGGGATCCCTAACTCCTGGAACTTGGACCTGGCCTGTTAGGAACTGGGCAGCAGGTGGTGAGCAGTGGCAAGTGAGCATTACTGCCTGAGCTCTGCCTCCTGTCAGATCAGCAGTGGCATTAGATTCTCATAGGAGCACAAACTCTATTGTGAACTGCGTCTGTGAGGCATCTACGTTGCTGTACTCCTTATGAGAATCTAACTAATGCCTGATGGTCTGAGGTAGAACAGTTTCATCCCCGAAACCACCCTGTCCTTGGAAAAATTGCCCTTCATGAAACCAGTCCCTGGTGCCAAAATGGTTGGGGACCACTGGTATAAGTCACGACATACTCATTTAAAAAGAATGGCTTCTACCACCTACCTAGTGGGTAAAATTATTGATTCAACGGTGCTTACTGTGTCACAGGTGCTGTCCTCTGTACTGGTAGGCAGACAAAACTTCATGAGTGGAAGAAGACAAATAAATTATATTGATGTTAGAAGGTGATAAGTATTAAGGAGAAAAAGCAGGAAGAGAAGGAGTGCTTTGCCCAGGGTAAAATTATGTGTGTAGGGGAGGGGGCAGGAGGGGAAGTGGTTGCAGTGTTAAGGTGGGGGTCAATCTGGGCTTTACCTGGGCAGGTGATATTTGAACATCTTAGTTATCCTAATTTTGGTTTAAACAATTGTTAAGAGAATTGTTGCACAGCATAAAATCTAAGCCTGATTTTTTTATTGTTTATTATATGACACAAAATTATATTTAGCTGTACATTTTTCTTAGCAGTAGGTATATGTGAAGCAATGTTGTCAATGTGTTGTGTTGTTTCTTAGCATTGGAAATGAACTCCAAGTATTTTTTTTTTTTATTGGGAGGGGCGTTGACCAAATCTTGAGATTTAAACTAGATTTGTAATATTAAAGGGTGAATCTTTTGATAGAATTGGAGTTAATGTTAGAATATTGAACCAATATACCTTGTTAATCATGGTTTATGTGCACACAGCAGTGTGATCTTGTCAAGGGGAAATAAAAAGCTTTTCTGTATTTGAAGCAATCACATTGAAGTAATGAGAAGGTGTTAGAAGATTTAGAAATTAGTTCCTTTGAGGAATTTAACTTTCAGGAAAATGATGTTTTAAAATCTAATATATTCTTAAAATGTACGCTGCTTTATTTCCATATGTTTTTTAAAAATTTGGCTTGCTTTTCTAAACCCTTAAAAAGTAGAGCCTAAAAATATAAAGAAAAAAGAAGCAAAAAAAAAATGTTGGCCAAGGATAAATATAATAAGGTCAGTTTATTTAAGGATAAGCTAGATGTTAACTTTGAGGACTTAGCAGTTGTTATTACTGGCAATAATAAACTTTAAAACAGTGTTATCTCAAAGTAAAAACAGTATACATGACAGAAATGGAAAAATTCAACACACCACACTAGTTGAAATCAGAATCATTCCAATTCATAGCTGATGAGAATGTAGTGAAGTCATCAAATAATAAAGTTACCAAGTAAACTTTTTTTAGAATGTGGAAGTTAACAATTATTGTTAAGTCTTATTAGCTAGGACTGAATTTGCACAGAGTATTTCTGTTACAGAATAAGTTTATTATTATTATTATTTTTGAGACAGTGTCTTGCTCTGTCACCCAGGCTGGAGTGCAGTGGCACAATCTCAGCCCACTGCAACCTCTGCCTCTCGGGTTGAGGTTTATATATATATAAATAATATGTAAACCTCAGTCTCCTGAGTAGCTGAGATTACAGGTGTGTGCCACTAGGAGTTTATGTTTATTAATCAAAGTTTATATTCAATATATGAGGATTTATTATTCTAAAGTGGAGCTTAAATACTGAGAAAACTTTAAACAATGATTTGTATATTTTCTTATTTTGCCTAATTTCTTTACTGAAGAAAATATTTGGAGTGCATTTATTTATTTTTTTCCATTACAAAAGTAGCACATGTTCACCACACAGATAATCACAAAGAAACCAACCCCTAAAACTTACCACCATTTTGCATATTCCTGTCTTTCTAAACATGTATATGCACATGTTTAAATATATAAATAAACACATATACACACCTTTATTAAAATTGTGGGATAATTTACAATTTAAATGTATTATTTTATTTTATTTTTATTTCAACTTAGTTACAGGAAGTACATGTGCACATTTGTTACATGGTAATATTGTGTGATGCTGAGGTTAGGAGTATGGATTCCATCACCCAGGTAGTAAGCATTGTACTCACTACCCATCTTCATCCCTTCACCCTCTAGTAGTCCACGGTTTCTATTGTTTCCATATTTATGTCTATGTGTGCTCAATGTTTAACTCCCATAAGTGAGAACATGCAGTATTTGGTTTTCTGTTCCTGCACTAATTTGTTAAGGATGATGGCCTCCAGCCCCATCAATGTTGCTGCAAAGGACATAATCTCTTTCTTTTTATGGCTGCCTAGTATTCCATGTTGTATATGTACCACATTTTCTGAATCCAACCTAACATAGCTGTATAGTATAATGGTGCAGAACACAAAATTTGCAATCAGAGAGACTTAAGTCTAGTTCCATGCATTTATTAATTATGCAAACTAGGCAAGTTTCCCAGCCTCTATTTCTTTTCTGTTAAATGGGGATGATGATAGTACATTCTTTAAGAGGTTATTGTAGGATTAGGTGAGATTTTATATATAAGAAATATCTCCCCCATAGCAGGTATATAGGAAATACGGATCATCATTGTTTTATATCTTAGTTTTTTTATTTCACTATGTTGTGAGCATTTTTACAAGCTCTTTATTTTTCAGAATGATTATGCTTACTATATTAACTAAAATTTATTTGATTTTTTTTTTTTATAGAGTTTTGCTCTTGTTGTCCAAGCTGGAGTGCAATAGTTCGATGTCAGCTCATTGAAACCTCTGCCTTCCAGTTTCAAGTGATTCTCCTGCCTCAGCCTCCCAAGTAGCTGTGTTTACAGGTGTGCTCCACCATGCCCAAATAATTTTATATTTTTTCAGTAGCGACAGATTGGTCAGGCTGGTCTTGAACTCCTGACCTCAAGTGATCCACCCACCTTGGCCTCCCAAAGTGCTGGGATTGCAGGCGTGAGCCACTATGCCTGGCCTGAATATTTTATCTTTTACTTTTATTTTTTCTTTTCTTTTTCCTTTTTTTTTTTTTAAAGACAGGTTCTCACTCTGGCTAAGTGCAGTGGTGCGATCATGGCTTATTGTAGCCTCAACCTCCCTGGGCTCAGGTGATCCTCCTACCTCTGCCTCCCAAATAGCTGAGATCACAGGTGTATGCCACCATGCCCAGATAATTTTTGTTTGTTTGTTTGGCAGAGACAACATTTCACCATGTTGTCCAGGCTGGTCTCAAACTCCAGGGCTCAAGCAATCCTCTTGCCTCAGCATCCTGAGTAGCTGAGACTACAGCCATGTATCACCACACTGGCTGTAGTTTCTGGCTCAGTTTTAAAGTTGCTTTAGCCATGTAGTCTCACAGTGTTACCTAAGCTCGTCTGGAAATCCTGGCCTCGTGTGATCCTTCCTCAGCCTACTGAGTAGCTGGGATTACAGATGTGGGCCTCTATGCCTGGCTTCTTTAAATAATTAATTTCTTTCTTTTTTTTTAGAGAGACTCTTGCCGTGTCACCCAGGCTAGAGTGTAGTGGTGCGATCTAGGCTCACTGCAACCTCCACCTCCTGGGTTCCAGTGATTCTCCTGCCTCAGCCTCTTAAGTAGCTGGGACTACAGGCATACACCACCACATCTGACTAATTTTTAGTAGAGACAGAGTTTCACCATATTGACCACACTGGTCTCGAACTCCTGACGTCAAATAATCTGCCTGCCTTGGCCCCCAGAGTGCTGGACTTACAGGTGTGAGCCACTGCACCCGGCCTTTTCAACATACTTTGTAGTCTTCAGAGTACAGTCTTTTTTTTTTTTTTTTTGAGACAGTCTTGCTCCGTCATCCAGGCTGGAGTGCAGTGGTACAATCGTGGTTCACTGAAACCTCTGTCTCCCAGGCTCAAGTGATCCTCCTGCCTAAGCCTCCTGAGTAGCTGGGACCATAGCCATGTACCACCATGCCTGGCTATTTTTTGTATTTTTTGTAGAGTCAGGGTTTTGCCACACTGCCTGGGCTGGTCTGGAACTCCTGTACTCGATCCCCCCCTGTCTCCCAAAAATTCCAGGATTACAGGCATGAACCACTGTGCCCAGCCCAGAATATAAGTCTTATACTTCTTTTATTAAATTTGCTTCTAATAACTTTATTCTTTTTGATGATATTGTAAATGGAATGTTCTTAATTTTGTTCACTGCTAATGTATAGAAATATGATTGATTTTTATATATTGATCTCAGATAATGAGATTTGCTAAACTAGTTTGTTTATTTATTTTTGAAATGGAGTCTTGCTCTGTCACCCAGGCTGGAGTGCAGTAGCACAATCTCAGCTCTCTGCAACCTCCACCTCCCAAGTTTAAGTGATTCTCCTGCCTCAGCCTTCCAAGTAGCTGGGACTACAGGCATGTGCCACCACTCCTGGCTAATTTTTTGTATTTTTAATTAGAGATAGGGTTTCACTGTGTTAGCCAGGATGATCTCCATCTCCTAACCTCATGATCTGCCTACCTCAGCCTCCCAAAGTGCTGGGATGATAGGCAGGAGCCATTTTTAATAGTTTTTAATTACATTCCTATGAATTTTCTATGTATAAGATCCTGTTATCTACAAACAGACATGTTTTACTTCTTTCTTTCCAATTTGTATTTTAGAATTTCTTTTTCTTGCCTAATCACTTCTGGTATAATGTTTAATAGAAATGGTGAGTGTATATTCTTGTTGTCTTTTTCTGATCTTCAGGGTGAAATATTTAGCCTTTCACCATTGAGTATCATGAATGTGGGGTTTTCGTAAATGTTTTTATGTTGTTGTTGTTGTTGCTGTTTTAGACAAGAGTTTCGCTCTTTTTGCCCAGACCAGAGTGCAGTGGCGGGGCCTCAAGTCACTGCAACCTCCGCTTTCTGGTTTGAAGCGATTCTCCTGCCTCAGCCTCCTGAGTAGCTGGGATTATGGGCACCCGCCACCACACCCAGCTAAGTTTTGTATTTCCAGACTGATCTTGAATTCCTGACCTCATGATCCACCCGCTTTGGCCTCCCAAAGTTCTGGGATTACAGGGGTGAGCCACTGCACCTGGCTTGTACATGTTTTAGATTAAGGAGCTTTGTTTCTGTTCCTAGTTTATTTTATTTTTGAGATGACATCTCTGTTACCCAGGCTGGAGTGCAGTGGGTGAAATCTGCTCACTGCAACCTCTGCCTCCCAGGCTCAAGCAACACTTCCACCTCAGCCTCCTGAGTGGCTGGGACTACAATCCCACACCACCACACTCAACTAACTTTTTAATATTTCTGCAGGTCTCGCTATATTGCCTAGACTGGTCTTCAACTCCTAGACTCAACTGATCCTCTCACCTAGGCCTCCCAAAATGCTGGGATTACAGGTGTGAGCCACTGTGCCCACCTCTTAGTTTTCTTCTTGTTTCTAGTTTGTTAAGGGTTTCTGTCATGAAAGAATGTTAGATTTTGCCCAAGTTTTTTCTGCATCTTTTGAGATGATGATGTGGTTTTTATCCTTTATTCTACTGATATGGTTTATTACAGTAATTGAGTTTTGGATGTTAAACTAACCTTGCTTTCCTGAGGTAACATCACATTTGGTCATGGAGTATAATCCATTTTTTTATGTTGCTAGATTTGGTCTGCTATTTTTTTTTCAGGTTTTTGTATCCATATTCATAGGAAATATTGGTTTATATTTTTCTGTTTTTGTGTGATGTTTTTGGTTTTGATATCAAAGTGACTGGCCTCATAGGCTAAATTGGGAAGTGTTCCTTCCTCTTCTATTTTTAGAAGAATATCTGAAGAATTGATATTAATTCTTCTTAAATGTTTGATAGCGTTCACCAATGAAGCCATCTCGGCCTGGGCTTTTATTGCGTGTGTGAAGTTCTGAAATCTTTTAATATCTAGTTTATCTCTGGGAGGAGGTCACATGGACAAAATAAAAAAACAAAAACAAAATCTAGTTTACCTCCTTTTTCAACTGTTCTTCATTTACTTCAGGAACTCTTCTGATTTCCTTTTTGTGTGGGTAAAAAATAAATGATTTTAATCTTATTTGACAAGAATAACAATCATGTTATACAATTTTCAATAACAAAATAACAAGAAAGGTGAGAATAAAGGAAGGAAAGGAAACAAACCATATATTTTAGTGAAATTTTTTGCAGTTAGCCTGTGACTATAATAAAATTATTTTGTAGCATTGTACCAATATGTCAGTTTGCACAGCCATGTATAAAACAACTATTTTGTAAGTTGAAAATTTTCTACATTCTAAGTATTCTTTATAAATGCTATGTTTCTTATGCTTTTAATTTTATGGCTAAAGGCTATTTATATTGTGGCAATAATTTAGTTATGAGGTTATTAAGTAGAAATAATCCAACATATTATTCTAACAGTATTTCATATACTTAAGATGAAAGTAAGACTGTATTTTCTAGCTATTTTTTAAAAAGGAATTAGGGCAGGGCATGGTGACTAATGCCTGTAATCCCAGCACTTTGGGAGGCAGAGGCAGGCAGATCGCTTGAGGTCAGGAGTTCAAGAACAGCCTGGCCAACGTGGTGAAACCCCATCTCTACCAAAAGTACAAAAATTATCCAGTTGTGGTGGCGCCTGCTCGTAACCCCAGCTACTCAGGAGGCTGAGGCAGGAGGATCCCTTGAACCTGGGAGGCAAAGGTTGCAGTGAGCTGAGATCAGTCATATCATTGCACTCCAGCCTGGGCAACAAGAGCAGGACTCTGAAAAAAAAAAAAAAAGAAAAAAGAAAAACAAAAAAATACCTTAGATCCATTTTTAGGAATAAAATGACTTTTTTAAAGATGAAAAACTTTTAGCTACATTTTTTCCAAGTTATATATTTGCAGGTAAGTGCAACTTATAGCACATCAGACTGGTTTTTCTTATTCTATTTTATTTACCTATTTATTTTTTGAGACAGGTCTCACTCTGTCGCCTAGTTTCCAGTGCAGTGATGTGATCTCAGTTCACTGCAGCCTTGACCTCTAAGGCTCAAGCAATCCTCCCACCTCAGCTCACCTCCCACCTACCACCCCCCAATAACTAGGACTACAGATGTGTACCACCACACCTGACTAATGTCTGTATTTTTTGTAGAGATGGGATTTTGCCATAATGCCCAGGCTGGTCTCAAACTCCTGGACTCAAGCAATCCTTTTGCCTTGGCCTCCCAAAGTCCTGGGATTATGTAAGATGTGAACCACCGGGCCTGGCCCTGACTGATTTTTCTTTTCTTTCTTTCTTTTTTTTTTTGAGATGGAGGTTTGCTCTTGTTGCCCAGGCTGGAGTGCAGTGGTGCAATCTAGGCTCACCACAACCTCTGCCTCCCGGGTTCAAGCGATTCTCCTGCCTCAGCCTCCCAAGTAGCTGGGATTACAGGCATGTACCACCACACCCAGTTAATTTTATATTGGTTTTTCTTAGACTAAGACATACGCAACTCCTGAAAGTGAGCCTGGTAGTATCATTCCCATCTTGTAAATGTAAATGTATTATGTAAATTAAGAGGTGTTAGCCAAAATAAATAAATAAATAAACTGTAGCATAAAATTACTAAATTATTATTTTAGAAATTAATTTTTTTAAAGTAATCATGTGATGCTATTACAATTTCTATTCTACCACCATACAGTAAGTATAAAGAAAGATCATCTGCCATGTTCCTGTCCTTTACCATGTGTTAATCTGGATGCCAATGTGTCTGAAATTTAGTAATGTACAGCCTACAAAAATCAATTGTATTTTTATACAGTAGTCTTACTGAGTAGTTATAGCAGGAAATATTCTGAAGCTTACCTTAATAGCTTTAATGAGGAAATTTTAAATAAGAATATAGAGGTTAAAATAGGTTGAAGAGGAATATTCTGTTCATCAAAGGCTACCTGCATTTTTTTTCTTTTTTGAAAATGAGATGGCATTTCTCTGCCCTTTTCTGTAGCATATGATCTTGACTTAGTTTTCCAGTCACCCTTATAGATTTGCTTTGCCCGTCTACGTTTTCCCACAGTACTTGTCTTCAGTTGAACACATTTGTGAAAATACTAGTTGTGAATTATAGCCTCTGGCCAAGTGTAAGAAGAGGATTTCCCAAGTTAATATTTGATTTGACTAATAAACATTAGTGCTGGGCTGTAAGTGAACGAATGGACCAAATATAATGGCTACTGCTTCAGATATCAATGATTAAGTTTACCACATTAGTGAAATAATTGGGTGAAAATTCATAGACATAGAAAATTTAGGACACACTAGAATTTAAAAAGTCTGAATAAGTGTGTGTTAGTTTGAAATACAAACAAACTAGTAGTAGGTAGAACCAAATACCAACATTCAACCCAAAAGGTAATTTTGTCATATGAAAATAGTGTAAGAGAAATTTAAATTTTATAGCCAAAACTAAACACCTAAACATTCTTAACAGATGAAATAACATGAAAACTTCTACAAAATGTTGTCTTAGTTTTATAATCTCTCCTATTGTTCTCTGGGATTCAGAGTAGAAGAAATTTTTTTCCCTTTCACCTACTGACAGGAAAACTATATGAAATATGACTGTAAAGAGTCTAAAGCCAGGCACAGTGGCTCATGCCTCTAATCCCAGCACTTTGGGAAGCTGAGGTGGAAGGATCACTTGAGGTCAGGAGTTTGAGACCAGCCTGGCCAACATGGTGAAAACACATCTTTACCAAAAATACAACAACAACAAAAATTAGCAGGGCATGTAGTCCTAGCTCCTTAGGAGGCTGAAGTGGCAGGATCACTTGAACCCAGGAGGTAGAGTTTGCAGTGAGCTGAGATGGCACTACTGCACTCCAGCCTGGGTGACAAAGTGAGACTCTGTCTTAAACAAGTCTGATTACAAATAATTTAATTACAATCACACTAGGTATGTAAACCCCGCTATAACCATTCATTGTATACAGTCAGCTCAGATAAATATATTGTGTCATCTTAAGTATAATGACAACCTGATAAGACAACTAAACCTACTATGAATAAAAATTTATTCAACAGGCAACTATTGATCACCCATTATGAATCAGGCATTGGCTAGGATCCTGGAGGGTATTGCTTAAGTTTTGTATATCTTTTATTGACATTTACATGCAATATTTAAGACATACAAAACAGATAAGCATAAGCCAACAGTGCTCATTTATTTGTAGGCCAGCTACAGATATAGTTGAAAGCCCCCATGTAACCATATACCCTGGAAGATACAAGCAACAGAGCTCTGAAGGTTTAAATTATATATAGTTACACGAATATACATGTATACTTATGTTTTGAACTGTAGAATACTATAAAATTCATTACACAAAAAAATATGACAGAGTCACGGTCTGCATTGAGATATAAAGTTCCAGAAACTGGACTAGACTGAGTCAAGTATTTACAGAATAAGAGTTTAAATAAGAGTTTAAGAAGGAAAGCTAAACAAAAACCAGGAACATTGGCCCTGAATATAAGATTTGAGGTGTGAATTAAAGCCATGATGTTATGAGCCAGAACCAGAGGGATACCCCTTTTTTGGATCATGGACTACTTTCAGAACCCAATGAAATAGTTCCCCTGCCTGTAAACAGTCCTTGTAATAGTCCCTCTTCCATTAAAATTGCATACATGTATGTACACATACTATTCAATTTGGGGGAGTTCAAAGATCCTCTGAAGTCTTGGATGTCTGTAAGTGAATATTGACAGTCGTTTTGGGGTAGAGAGAAAGTGATTTGAGTTAGAGACTAAATAATGTGAGTGAGTCTGAGACTGCTTTATAAGATGAAAGTAGGATGATGGTGTCAATCAGTGAGCTTCAGACTAGTCCACAGAAGAGTTTAGGAGCCACTGCAGGCGGATAGTGGGAGGCCGTGTAAGTGGAGCTTTGACTATGCCCTCTCTTCAGCCAGAAAACTTCCCTCCATTTTCACCTGTGTATATATGTGGATTCCATTTAAAATTTTGATTAATAGATGTGTTTTAATCCTAAAGATATTTAGGGGACTTTTAAAGGCAGAACACAATCTAAAAAATGCAATTTTTTTTTTTTTGTGAGACACAGTCTTACTCTGTTGCTGAGGCTGGAGTGCAGTGTTGTGATCTAAACTCACTGCAACCTTTGCCTCCCAGGTTCAAGCGATTCTCTTCCCTCAGCCTCTGAGTAGAAGGGGTTAAAGGCATGCACCATCATGCCCAGCTAATTTTGGTATTTTTAGTAGAGAAGGAGTTTCACCATATTGGCCAGGCTGATCTCAAATTTCTGACCTCAAGTGATCTGCCCGCCTCAGCCTCCCAAGCTGCTGGGACCACAGGCGTGAGTCACCATGTCTGGCCTAAAAAGTGCAGTCTTTAGAAGTTCAGAAAACCTTTTTGAGTTCTATTAACTATATGGTCTTGGAGAAATCATACTCTATGAGTTCTTCAGTCTATAAAATGAAAATAATATTACCATAGTTGTGAGTTCGGATAAGATCATGTTTATAAAAGCACTTTAAAAGTTGTGAGGCACAATCTAAATGTTATTTCCATTTTCAGGTGTGTCTGAAGAAATATCATATGTTTCCTAGTAAGACAGCAACTCAGGTGAGATGGAAACTCCAAGTAATGATGCAATGGATCTAGCATCTGACTTTCAAAGATTAAAATTGTATATTAAAAAAAGTCTCTTTATTACTGAAGAGACTTTAAATATGATGCCATCCAACTAACTAGTAAGTGCTTGAATTCTCACTAAAATTACCTGTCAAGTGGACTTTTAATCTGGACTCTATCTGACATTACTTTCTTTTTGCCTGAATTTCACTCTTTACAATTGCTTTAAATGAGGTAATCCAGGTCAAATCTCTGTTTTCGTTTCTTTGAAAATAAATATATTTATCTTGCTCCCCTCCATGAACAATATTTTCACTAGATAGAGAACAGTAAGTTGACAGTTCTTTTCTCTCATTACAGTGAAATTATCATTCTATTGTCTTCTTCCTCAGTTGTTACTGATAAGTCAACTAGAAATCTTATCGTTGTTCCTGTGAAGATAGCCTGTCATTTTCTGTCTGGATTTTAAGGTCTTCCCTTTGACTGTAATGTTTTGAAGTTTCATTATAATATGTCTAGGTGAGGATTTTTTTGTGTATTTATCCTATTTTGGATTTACTAGGTTTTTTTTGTTTGTTTTTGTTTTTGTTTTTAAATCTATGAGATGGTGTATTTCATCAGTTTTGGAAATTTATCAATGATAAATCTCTTTAAACATTGACTCCTATTTTCTCCTCTCCCTCTCAGTCTGTGTCTCTGTCTCTCTCTCCATCTCTCTCTGTGCTTTCCTTCTCCGGAGACTCCACTTATATGTATGTTGATCTTCTCATTCTCTCTTCTGTCTCTTAACCTTCATATTTTTCATCATTTTATTTCTTATTGCTGCTTTCTGGATATTTTCTACGGATGTCTTTTTCCATTTACTACTTCTTTCATTAGATGTCCTTAATTCATGACCTTGTTTGTTGACAAGGTTTTTTAATTTCAGTAATTATTATTTTTTCATATTTATACATTTTGAGGATACTTTTTTTTTTTTACTTCTGAAGAAAAAACAAAATTTCATTGTTTTAATAATTACTTCAAGATATGAAAACATTGATAACTGGATTTCCTTCACATACTTATCTTGGCATGCAGAGTACATATGGCCTATGTTACTTTTTCAATAATATCATAACTTTTTTTTTTTTTGAGACAAAGTTTTGCTCTTGCTGCCCAGGCTGAAGTGCAGTGGCATGATCTAGGCTAACTGCAGCCTTTGCCTCCCGGGTTCAAGTGATTCTCCTGACTCAGCCATCTGAGTAGCTGGGATTACAGGCACCCGCTACAACGCCTGGCTAGATTTCTTTTTTGTATTTGTTTATTTGTTTACATTTTTGAGATGGAGTCTCACTCTGTCACTTGGGCTGGAGTGCGATGGCGTGATCTCGGCTCACTGCAACCTCTGCCTCCCGGTTTCAAGAGATTCTCCTGCTTCAGCCTCCCGAATAATTGGGATTACAGGTGCCCACCACCATGCCTGGCTAATTTTTATATTTTTAGAAGAGACGGGGTTTCGCCGTGTTGGCCAGGCTGGTCTCCAACTCCTGACCTCAAGTGATCTGCCTTCCTTGGCCTCCCAAAGTGCTGGGATTACAAGCTTGAGCCATTGGCCTGGCCCTCTTTTTTGTATTTTTAGTAGAGATGGGGTTTCACCATGTCGGCCCAGTTGGTCTCAAACTCCTGACCTCAGGTGATCCACCAGCCTCAGCCTCCCAAAGGGCTGAGATTACAAGTAAGCCACTGTGCCCGGCCAGTAATATCATAACATTTTTCTACTCTTTGAATTCTGTCTTGTACAGTTGTACTTGCATTTTTGTACTTCCAAAACCACCAATTATATTCTTTCTCAGTTAAATCTCTGTACACAACACAGAGAGTTCTGAGACCTGTGGCAAAATATTCCAGATGGGTTAATGTCTCCGGCACAAATAGAGAATCTTCTGAAAGTCCCTCATAAATCGCTGTATCAGCCCCTTTGCAGTAGAGCCGAAGCCATCCTATAGGTGTCCAGACAATTACAGACATCCTTTTTCTATTACTAGAGAACTCCAGGACATTCAAAAGTATTTTTCTCCCATAGCTTCTATGGTGACAGAGTATGGTGTTCTTGTACAAAGAACAAACCATGTTCTTTTGCTCCTTTCACTAAAGCTACTTTGACTGGGGAGGAAGCCTAGTAGATTATATTATTTCCACCTCTCTCAGAAATAACAGTGTGGCACACAGATAACAGGGTAAGAAATTGCATTATATAGTCTTTTGTGGGATGGCCACTCTCAAAGTTCTCCAGTAATCAGAGGTCATTAAATTCACAGGACTCTGGAATGGAAGAAGGTGTCTGACCATAAATTACATCTGCAATGATACACTTCTTAAATGTCATAATATTCCCATTTTATTAGAAAATAGATGTTTTGCCTGCCCAAGGACTTCATTGAGATTGGATGTTCTGGCCATGGCATAGACAGTAGTTACTTTATAATGCATATCTTCATCCCAGTGTATAAACTTGGCCTGAATATATTTTGCAATTTCCCCATAGTGACTGGCAGACTAATGGAGATGAGGTTCTGGTACAAGGTGTTGAACACCAGTATGTCAAACAATGACTTGGGAGCTGGAATCAAGGACATGACCAAGAGCAGCAGGAACAAAAGGGAGACCTGCACACTGGTCACTTTCTCAACCTTTGATCTCTTAAGAGGTGATCTGACAGAATTCTGCATGAATTTTGTTTCAGATTCAGTGTAAACAACAATGCCAATAATCCACTGAGTATTTCTCAGCTGTGTACCTCTTAACAAGACCTGGTCAGGCCCAATTGGAACAGGGCTTTTCCCACTTAGGCTCAAGGTTCCAGCAAAGCTATTGAAATGACGATTAGGTCTATTTTTCCAGATGGGCTTAACAATCAGTTTTCTGATCGCATTCAACCTGTTCCTGGCAAAGCCTGCCATAGCTTTAGACTTGTCTCTCCATCCAGATTAGGTGTTGCTATATAATACATCAACTGAGGTTCACTGGAAGACATCAGGACTATGTCCACAGCAAGGAACTCCCAGTTTGAGGCCTTCACTATGGCACCCACATTCACCTCTTTCCACTTAATGATGTGCCATGAATCCTGTCTTAACACTTTTGTGTTCTTTGTATTAACTATTTTGTCTGCCATGTGTCATTTAGAATCTTCTATAACCTCTTTGATGCCTGAAATCATAGGCAAGAGATTTGTATATATTCCTGTTGGAGACGCATCTGGAATTTGCTGCAATACAGTAATGAACAAGAAAGCATTGGCAGCTTTGTTAAACTGCAGATACAAAAGTCCAGGGAGAAATGACTACACGCTGTACTTGGCTGTGCTGATGAACTTTTTGTAGAAAATAGTTCTTAAGGGAGTCATTAACATAAATGGTGCAGCCTTTTGGCCCTTCTAAGCCTTGCATAGTTCATAGGCAGTATATCCTCTCCTCTACCTTCTGACTGCGCAAGGAGAAATGAGTAGATCTCAGACTGCTCAGGTGGCATGTGATAGTGGCAAGAGTACTATTGGTTACACATTCAAGTTCACTGGCAATCCCTTCAGGCAGAGCTCCGCCGCACAAGTGCTGGGGCTCAATGTTCCTCTCCACTAAAGGGATGGCTCACGATCATATAATCATGGACCATGGATTGCAGAAATTTCCCTCAAGTAGCATTATCGCTTTGGCTCAGCTATCATTAGTAGTAACAGCAATCAAAACTAAAATAATTTGGGGCTGCTCTTCATGAAAAAGAAAAGCCTTACCAAGTAGTCCCATACCCCTACTATCTGCCTAAGTAATTTCTTAACTTCTATATCATTATGAAGGCACATATGCTACAACGACAATAAGTTGAAGGCAGATAAGAAAAACACAGCAAAGGGAGACAAAGGGCAGGAAAGATACAAGGATCTCTCACACAAAATATATATAATATATATACATATAATATATATATTTTGTGATATATCTTGTTAGAGGTGAAATATTTCATGAAATTTTATCTATCTGGATACCTTAAAATGGTATTGAGGAGAATTACATTTCTAGGAATACAATAAGTAGGTAACAGGATCAAACAAGTAAATCCTGGATTAAGCATTTTTTCAAAATCTTTTTTAAATGCACTGATGAATTTCTGAAAAATTCCAGAATCCCCAGGATTCCTGAAGGCAGGAATCCAGAAAGGTCAGCTGCCCTCAGCTGACTTTGAAAACATTTCATAAACCAGATAAACTGGATCTTTGGGTTTTTGTAGACTTAGGGCTTTTTGTGGGCATAAGTAGCAGGATAAGGGAGCAAGCCAATAAGAATTCCCTTTCTAATAAGGCTGAGATCTCAAAGGGCTTCTTTGCTTTTGTCTTAGAGTGAACAGAAACTTATCTCTAACCTCCAACCCAAACTTCAAGGAAAAATAAATTATGTGGAATTCTGATGCTGAGTGGATTGGGGTAGAGAACATCACATCCAAGGTTCTGGAACCACAACCTATCCCTCACAAGTTGCTTTCTGGATAGTCTAGAAAACTGCAGACCAGTAATTTATAATGATCTCAGGCTGGTATTGCTGCCAGGTACCTGGGAGAAGTAAATATAATCTTTACTGGGGAAATCTATTTTTATCCAAGCTCTCAAAAATACTAATAAGATTCCAATAACAATAAGTAGCTTATAGTAAAAAATAACTGAATACATCAGAAACATATTACCATGAACAAGGAAGAGCAAAAACAGACCTCAAGGACTGTGGATATACAGCATGTGAAATAACCACATGCACTATTTATAAAGATACATCTAAACTGACAGTAGGGAATAAGAAACTCTAAATAATAACTAAATACATTTGAAAAAGTACCCCCGGCAGTGTGGTGTGAGGAGGGTGCGGCAGGACCATGGGGCTCAGGTGCAGCCCCGGCAGCAGTGGCGGTGACAGGACCACATAGATAAACAGGTATCCAGATAGATAAAATTTCATGAAATATTTCACCTCTAACAAGATATATCACAAAATATAGATATTTTGTGTGAGAGATCCTTGTATCTTTCCTGCCCTTTGTCTCCCTTTGCTGTGTTTTTCTTATCTGCCTTCAACTTATTGTCGTTGTAGCATATGTGCCTTCATAATGATACAGAAATTAAGAAATTACTTAGGCAGATATTAGGGATATGGGACTACTTGGTAAGGCTTTTCTTTTTCATGAAGAGCAGCCCCAAATTATTCTCTAACGAAGAGCAGCCCATAAAATCAAGCTGCAAACATAGATACCGGCAGTTGTGCCAATCATGTTCAAGATGGAGGCTCCATCTTCCCTTCTCTTTGTCAGCCACGTGGACAGAAGGAGGCAGACAAGGTGGCACCAATCAACTGGATGCCTATTTGCATAATAAGATTAGCGTGGGGAGGTCAGCCTTCCCCACGCACTATGTAGACGTCATACCTGATCAAACCAATCTATGAGCCCCATGTAAATCAGACACCACCTCCTCAAACCGGACTACAAAACTTGGCACATTTGTGCCAGCCAGTCTTTTTTCTGCTCAGATACCCTCTCTTGGACAACCCACTTTCTTAGCATGAGGAAGCTTTTTCTCTTTCTCTCTTCTTTTTCTGTTTAACTTTCTGCTCCTAAACCCACTTGTCGTGTGTGTCCATGTCCTGAATTCTTTCTCTACCTTGACCAAAAATCAGGGTATATACCCCAGACAATGGAGCTGTTTCAGTAAGCCACCATAAATCATTTCTTGATTAAGTAAGTGTGCAGATAAATAATTTCTTTTTAATCTACATTTGCTCTGACCTGGGCAGGAACAGACTGAGAGCATTATCTATAGTGCTGATTCTCAACACTTTTGAATATGAGAATGCTTTGAAATGACAAATTTTAATAGTTTCTGCATGGTGACAGTATAATTTTAGTGTCCATTGATGAAAAAAATATAATAATAGAATGCTAAGTGACACTTTTTAATTAATCATAACCTCATCTGTATAGATATGTATGATATTAACACAGGTGTATGTTACAGGTATTCAGTCTTTAGAGATTTTTGATGCACATATGGATGCATAGATCATGTACAATACTCCATTGTCAGGGGCCCACGGGAAGAAGATACTCTTTCAGATACTCCTTTAAATGCTACTTAAGATTATATTAACTTTTTGTTAGCCATGTGATTTTTTTCTTATCAAAGTAAATATAACACTCTAGCTCTTTATCACATGGTGTATGACTAAATCACATTTTAATTTTAATTGGGGGGTTGGAGTGGAGTCTCACTGTCGCCCAGGCTGGAGTGCAGAGGCACCATCTTAGCTTACTGCAACCTCCGCCCTGATTAGGCTCAAGCGATTCTCCTGCCTCAGCCTCCCGAGCACCTAGGATTATAAGCGCATGCCACCATGCACGTCTGATTGTGTGTGTGTGTATGTATTTACTTAGTAGAGATGGGATTTCACCATGTCGGCCAGACTGATCTCAAACTCCTGACCTCAGGTGATCCAAAGTGCTGGGATTACAGGTGTGAGCTACTGTGACAGGCCACTAAATCACATTTCTATCATATGTATTTGTATAATTGACCGTGATATTTTGTGCATTTGTTTGAATTTTTCCAACTTTTTATTAAGGAAAATTTGATATGTAAAGACAAGTTAAGATATATAATATAATAATAAACTATAAATACCTTCTACCTACATTCAAAATCCTTAACATTTTGCCATATATGCTTTATAGATATGTGTATATATGAATATATGTATATATAGATATGTGTATATATGAATATATGTATATATAGATATATGTATATATATGTTTACACATTTATTTACTTGCAGAACTATTTGAAAATAAGTTGCAGATATCATGACCCTTCACTCCTAAGTGAATGCATTCCTAAGAATAAAGGCATTTTCTTTCATAACCCAAATACCCTTATCATACACAGGCAAATTAACAAAAATTCTATAATAATTCAAATTTCTGCCATTGTCACAAAATTATTTGTAGTAAGCAGAATAATGCTTCCCCTGTACCCAAAAGTATCCGTATCTAAATAGTAAGATTATCCTGGATTATCTGGTGGGCCCAATGTAATCACACACGTCCTTAAAAGTGGATGATAGAGGCAGAAAAAGAGTCAGAGGGAAATGTGACTATGGTAGAAAGGCACAGAGAGAGACAGTGTTGCTAGATTTGAAGAAGATAAGCCAAGGAATGTCAGTAGCCCCTGGAAAGGATAAAGAGATGGATTCTCCCATATACCTTTCAGAAACGAATGTATTTCTGCTGAAACCTTGATTTTAATCCAGTCAGACCTGTTTTGGACTTCTGACCTATAGCATTATAATAAGTTTGTATTGACTTTAAGACACCAAATTTGTGGTGACTTGTTACAGCAGCAATAGAAAATGAATACACTGTTTTTTATAGCTTTTTTTTTCCTCCTCAAACTAGGATCCAGTCAATGTTCACACCTTGCGTTTAGTTGCTTGTTACCTTTGGTTGTTTTCAAAAATAACTTTGATAATGTACTTGATTTAACCTAATATATCAAAATGTCATTTCAACCTATAAT
>PVKP010017037.1:0-46929 GCA_004027715.1 Plecturocebus donacophilus
GCTACGCATTGTATGTCCATCCAAGCAAACTGAATGGCATTGAAACAAAACAGGGAAGAAGGCAGGAAAAAGGGCGGTGAGCTCTGTGGCTCCTTGGTGTGGACGTACGTGACCGGCTGTACTCAGGTTTGAGCGTTTGCCAAAAGCCAGGGAACTCACAGAGTCACTGAGCCTTCGTTTAACAAATGAGAATGTTAAAAAGTGAAAGAGCCTAACTCCATCCCCTGTGGCCATCATTTCATAAAAGGAAGTACATTTGCAATACCGCTGCCTCTGCCCTCCACCCTGTGCATACATACACAAAATCTAGACGGGCCATGAGCAAGCCTGACCCGCTGCCCCTGGCCTGGCCATGGCTCCGAGGCTCATTAAATGAGTTCTTGTGTGTCTGCCACATGCCAGCCACTCTCCTGGGTCCTGGAGAGACATTAAGCAAGTCCGACATGGCATAAGTGCGGGAAGAGAGGGCATCTGGGAGGGGAGCAACCCCCATGGAGCAGCAGGAAGGCTCCTGAGGACTCTGCTCCGTTGAGGTCTGAAGGGGCGAGGGAAACGTGCATTCTGAAGCATAGATAGCTGGCTGTGCGAAGATCTAGAGTGTGGACTGGGCTGACAGGAGGGGACACAGGACACGGTGCTCGTGCTGGTCATAGGGAGGAGGGAGGTGGAGTCACTCACTGCCCGGGCCTCTGGCTTGAGCAACCCTGGGGCATGCAACAGGTTCAGTGTGGGGGCCCTGTAAATGTTCAGTTTCATAGATTGATGTACTGAAGACTTACGGATTCACTTTATAGAATTAGAAACTACAGTTCAAGACTTTTGCTGCTCACTTTTTAAATTAGCTTTGTTATGAGACACCAGAACTCTAGCCAGAGCCCCCTGTGATCACTGCTAAGGGTCTGAAAAGAATGACATTTTGGCCAGGAAACCAGAAGCAATGCTTTTCCAGTAACACTAACAAATGAGTCAAGACTGTCATCCGTTGACTGTCTTGCTAAGGCTAAGACGCATCCCTGATAGGCCTTGTTAGTGGGGGATGAGGTCCAGAAACCGAGAGGGCATGAAAGACGTTCTTCCCCTGGAGTAGGAGCTGCTGCTGCTGCGGTCCACAGCCAGCTGAGGGTCCAGGTGGGAGGCAGGGTCGGGAGAGCCCAGGCAGCTGCCGTCACCTTCATGGCCATCACCGGCAGCCTGAAAGGACTGTGGTGCACTTATCTGATGTGAAATACACCCTGATCCTTGCTTGGGGGGAAGACAAATGAATCGAGATCCCTGTCCTCTGGGAATCCACAGTCCAGCTGACATCACAAGTAGACCTCCTCTAAGTCCGAGCCTTTGGAGTCCTTCCCAGACACGCTTTGACCGTAGCTGCTGTCAGAAATCAATCTGATGGTTTGATTTTTCCTTCCTTTTCATACCCTTGAGGATGCTCTTACATATACTAAACAAAATGGCAGCAGGTCATACAAAAGATGATGTTTTCATAGAGAAAATAGCTTCCTCCCAGGAAAAGGGTTTCCCTACAGAGGCTGTGTTTTTTAACTCCCTAATATAACAAAGCAAAACTCATGGGTGTTTCATTGAAATGATGAGTTTCTTTTTTTTTTTTTTTCCCACTATCTACTTTGAGATGTCCAGAAAAAAAGCATCTCATTTTTTAAAAAATACAGAAAAGATAAAGCAGAATGCAAAACTACAGAATGAGAAAAGAAAGGCATTTGGAGGTGGCAAATCCGTGCTAAGGGCTGGAAACATTTTAGCCTGGGGATGGCTGCATTTCTGGTGAGGTTTCAGTGATGACTTCCTGCTGTTCTGTGGCTACCACGGTCCACTGTGCCATTGTCACGCCTCACAGAGCCTGTGTGGTCCAGGCCATCACTCCACATACCCGACTATATTCCTGTTTAGCAAGTTCAAGAGTTGTCTGAAATGAATGATGGTAACAAAGATTGAACCTCAAACGTGACCTTTGAAGTTTATGAGTACATCACTCAAGGGTTTACTCTCTTCATTTGTTTGTTGCCTCAAAGTTCACTTTGCCATAAATGTCACAACTTGATACCCCCGTACTTCACTGTAACTGCCGCCTTCCGTGACCCCCGTGTGTTCTGTTTCAGATAACCAAGCTTTAACCATAGGAATTCTGCTGACCATCCTGTGTCTTCTTTCTGCTGGATCTGTGGTTTATCTCAAAAGGAAGACCTTGATACGACTGCTGTTTACAAATAAAAAGACCACCATTGAAAAACTAAGGTACCTTGGGTTTAACTTGTCATCTTTTCAAGAAATGGTGGCTCAAAATGTCTAGCAAACTGCTTCTCACTTCATTTTTTAGCAGAGGTCAGATTTTCTGGATCATAAAACTGGGACTTGGTTCTTTTCAGGGTTTTTTGTTTTTTGTTTTTTTTGGGTTTTTTTTTTTGGATTTGTTTTTTTTTTTGCCAGATCAACTGCCTCCTTTACTTCCCTTCAAACAACAATGTGCTGCTTATTACATAAGCGAGCAGGTGTCAGGAATTCCACTGATGTGTTTTCTCCCACCCTTATATAATTTTTATACAACATGGAGACATTGAAATATTTTTATCAGATGGGGTAGCTTTTGATCCAAATATATTCAAAGACATAATCGCTGAAATGCCAGCTTCATACAAGTCATCCTCCAGGAGTCACTGCGCCACACTTCTGTGGAGTGCAAGAACTAATTCGACAAAATAGAGGTTTGGAGGGAAAAAATTAGTATTTATTTCTTAATCTTCTAAAAGTGTTAGGTCATTTTTCCTTTGCATGTTAACTTTAACTGAGTTAAGTAAACTGTCTTTTGAGTGCCACTGTGAGCAAAGTGTAAAAAGTCAAGTCAGTGAGAAGGGAAACACGCTTGGTCAGCAGGTGTGGAATTGTGTTGCAGGTGTGTGCGCCCTTCCCGACCACCCAGTGGCTCCCAACCCGGTCAGGCTCACCTCGGCCACCTTGGAAAAGGGCTGATGAGGAAGCCACCAGATTCCTACCCACCAAAGGTAAGTTCTGAATAGATGTGAGCACTTAGTGCACACATGCAAATGTGAGGTTTTCAATACGAGGTTGAATAAGAGTGGGATCCTAGAGGCACTGCCTGTGAAATGCTGAGTCACCATCACCAGGTCAACAGGCTCTGGGAGGGTCTCTGTGACGATTGGGCCAGAGGGAGGCCCCATGGTGCCCCGGTGGAAGCCCACCTAGATCCTGTTGAGGCAGTCAGTGTCCCCTACATGATGTGGTGCAGCCTGTCGTGAGCTGCGATCCCTCCAGTCATCCACACCGGCCACATTCCTGGGGCCCCACTGGGTCAGCAGCCCAAGCTGGTTCCTGACACCAGCCCCCAATGCCAGCCCCACCATGGTTTCCAAATGCCACCACGTCACTTTAGGTGAGCTGCTTTGGCCCACTGTTACTCTTAAAATATTTTTCAAAGTTACATGGAGCCCTCAGAATTGCCCATTTTGTCCAGCCCTGAGCTGAGGAAGCCCTAGCCACCCTGTGGTTTCAGAGAACTGGATCCTTGACCCAGAGTACCCCATGGCTCCCGCTGTCTCTTAACTCTCTTGCTATCCTGGTGAATTATAGCTAGAGTTCATTCTAATGGTTTTTCCCCACCGAATTTTTCTGATGTATCCACAAGAATTCTTGAATATTGAACTCATTCAACAAGAGTCCGAATTATAACGGTGAACAAGATTGGTGTCAAAAACATGAGAAGTGATTGAAAACTCACTGCCGTGTAATCAGCGGACCATAAACTGTTTTAGCTCCCTTGATCCAAAAAGTGTTGAGGGTGGGGCACCAAGGAAGAGGATGCCGTTTCCAATAAGCTTTACCCCTACCTGTCCCCAGAGGCGGAACCATAAGCGAGAATGACTTTGTGTGGAAGCCAAAAGCACATCTTTAATTTTTTTTAAAAAGCAAAACACAGCTCTATTTAAAAAAAAAAAAAAATAGCACAGCCTTATTTCTGAGAGCTCCAGACTGGAAACAATCCAAATATCCGTCACCCAGTAAAAGGACAAACAAACAATTATATATTTCCACAATGGAATGAACCACTGATGTATACAACACTGTGGATGAATCTCTAGGTAATTATTCCGCATAAAAGAAAAACCAAACAGAGTACATACTCTGTGATTGATCCCACTTATATACAGTTCTGGCAAATGCAAACTAACCGATAGTGACAGAAAATAGATTGATGATTGGAGGGGGACGGAAGGGATGAGGAAGGATGACAAGGAAACTCTTTAGGGTGATGGGTACATTCATCTGTCCACTCGTTTGCTCTGACGGTTTCATGGGTATAAAGATAATGTCAAAAATGACCAAATTATACACTTTATGTCAGTTATACCTCAATTAGCTGCTTTTGGAGAGGAGGGAAAGGGTGGAAGCCTGAGGTATAAGGGCCCCTGCAGCATCTGTTCTAAGAACAAGGGTTACCAGGTGGGAGAACATCTCCAGCTCCAAGCCCCACCCCAGCCGTGGCTTCTCGAAGCCGTCACCCTCCGTTCCCCAGTGCTTTTCTCAGTTCTCATTGAGCCTTGCACACATTAAGCTGTGTCTTATTTTCACATCTCTGTAATTCCCCTAAGACCTCGGTCCATGTCTTTAGACTTGGTACTTTTTCAAGTGCTTTGTACCTATTTGTTAAACAGCTTTTTAAAATCTTAAATAAAAATCGATCCTTCTATTACAGATTTGGTGGGATGGAGGCAGGTGGTGCTTCTGTTAGAATTTTGAAGTTTAAATAAATAAAAGTTTCCCACTTGTGTACACCCTTGATTTCTTTCCTTTACCCCACCTTGGCCTGCAGCTATAACAGGGGAGTTGGCACAGCTTTTCCCTTAAGGAATTACTGATATTTTTGAAACCCACTGGTAATTTTTGTTCTAAAATCTACTTCACCTGATATTAGTATATTCATTCCAGTTTTATTTTGATTAGTATTAGTGTTGTCTTTTTGAAACCCACTGTAGCATGGCTTTTTACTTTGATCGTGCAGGACCATCCCAGGAGATTGCTACAGTGTCAGAATGTTGGCATCAGCAGACCCCTCAATGGCCTGAATGTTCCTCAGCCCCAGTCAACTCAGCGAGTGCTTCCTCCCCTCCACGGGGCTCCACGTGCACCTAGCGTCCCCGTCAGACCCCTGCCAGCCATCCCTGCACTTAGGCAGGTCCAGGTATGCTTTCAATACTAATATGACAGGACGTAGTTCAAATCCAGATTCTGCTACTTGTTAATGTGTGAGCTTAGATAAGTTGCTTACCTTCTTGGTGCCTCTATAAAACAGAGATAATTTAGCTACGCAGATGGTTAAATGAGATAATTCACATAAAGCAGTTAGTTTGGTGCCTGGAGTATAATAAGGGCGTGATATATTTTAACTTACTAGTTGTATTTTTTTTTTAAGATTTGAATAGTTAGAGCACCCATGCAACTAATATAAACTATGACACATTTGACAATACCAGGGGGACTAATAATAATTAGGCCTGGACAGTAAAATAGAGACAGACAATCCAAGACAGATAGTCACCCTAAGAATAATCAGTTATAGTTTCTCATCATTTTATTTCAAAATTATTTATAAAAATTATACCACCTATTGAGCGTCTCTGTGCCAGACCTAGCACTGTATTGGTTGCTTTATGCATATCATCGCATTTTTATGCTGTTTTGGAAGTAACCATTTCTGTTTGCTGCAATAATGAATGATATTTCACAATAGAAAACTTGAAGGGAGGAGAAAAAAACAAACATGAGATAATCACTGGTAATTTTTCACTGCTGTTATATTTTCTAATTTTTTTTATAATTGTATATTTTAACATAATTTATTTGATCACAGCTTTATATACTGCTTTTTTTTTTGCTTTAAAAATCACTCCCATTTACAATGGCATTAAAAATCCTTAAAAATGTTATTTAACAATAACACTATACTTGAATAATTGCTTAAATACTTGCCAATTATTGGGCATGTTTTCATGTCTGTAATTTTTGCTCTTATAAACAGCTCTATTATAAAGTTCTAGACAAATATTGAACCTCTTTAATTATTCCCCTAGGAGAGATTCTTAAAAGTGAAATATTGGGTTGAAAGATTGTAAGACCCTTCTACGCCTCTTAATTTAAAAATATTTTTTCGGAACTCTTATATATGTTTGCATTCCCACATTATTATTGTCTTTCTCACTATGACTTTGCTAATGCTGAATTTTAACTTTTACCAGTTTGATAAATAAAATATCTCATTTTTTTGCTGTCTAGTAGTTCTATCAGTTACCAAGAGGAGATGTTGGATTTTCCAACTATAATTGTGTCTCCTTTGAGTTCATCAGTTTTTGCTTCATGTATTTTGAAGCTCTGTTGTGATACAGACAATTAGGATTGTTGTGTCATCTTGGTAAAGTGAGCTTTTATCATTATGCCATGTCTCTGTTTAGCTCTGGTAGTCTTTGTTGTAAAATCTGCTTCATCTGATATTAGTGTGTTCACTCCAGTTTTATTTTAATTGTATTAGTGTTGTCTTTTTGCAGTCATTAATGATATTTCACAATAGGAAACATAATTTATGATTGCAGCAATGAGAAATGGGTACTTCCAAAAACAGCATAAAGAGCAAGGTATATATTTTCCCATCCTTTTACTTTTAACATATGTATGGCATTACATTTGGAAAGAGTTTCTTGTAGACAGCATATAGATTATATTTTTTCATCCATTTAGCCAGTTACTGTCTTTTAATAGGTATGTTTAGAACATTTACATTTAATGCAATTGTTGGTATATTTGGACTTAAGTCTACCACGTTAATATTGTGTTTGTTCCTTCTGGTTTTTGTTTCATTGTGTTCTTTTTTTCTGTGTTCCCGTACTTCAGTTGAACATATATTAGTATTCCATATTTATTTATCTACATTTATGTTTTTGAGTGTACATCTTTGTAGGTGTTTTTTGTATGATTAGTGCAGTTTCTCAACCTCAGCATTTTGACCTCTTGTACTGCATGCTCTGTCATGTGGCGTTTTCCTGTGCATTGCAGAATTTTCAGCAGTATCTATGGCCTCTGTCAACTAGATAGCAGTAACATGTGTAATTATGTCTCCAAACATTGCCAAAATGTCTTCTGAAAGGCAGAACCTCCCCTGATTGAAAACCACTGCTCTAAAGACTACAGTATATGTACTTAATCACAGTCTACTAGTGTCAATATTTTATCACTTCATGTAAAATACAGAAACTATCACCTTTTAGGTATTTTTTTCTTCCTCCTTTTATAACACAGGTGTCTTAAATATTACCTTTCTGTGTATTAAGAGTTATTTCAGATGTTGCAGTTTTGCTTTCAGCAAATTATAGAAACAATCTTTAAATCTTAAGAAGAATCTACTATATTTACTCATATATTTACTTTTTCTGTTCTTTCTTCACTCCTAATGTTTCAAGTTTACTTATTTTCTCTCTGAAAAACTTCTTAGCCATTTTTTAAAGCAAATCTGCAGGTGACAAATTCTCTTCATTTTCCTTTATCTGAGAATGTATTTATGCCTGGAGGATAGTTTTGCTGGATATAGAATTCTGCATTGAGTGTTTTCTCCTTTCGATGCTTAAAAAATGTTGTTCCACTTCCTTCTGGACTTCATGGTGACAAGAAATTGACTAAAAGTTCTACCCATAGTCTCCGTTCCAGGGAAGGGATGTGGCATGTTATTTTTAGAAGTGATGGAAAGTAGAGATCTGTCAATCTCTAGGCCATGCCGCCTGGTGAGGAGCGGGAGGGAGGCATGGCTTTTTTCAAGTGTTATGCTGGAGTAAGGTCAGGTATGGTCAAAACAGTCTGTATTTCTGGAATGCTCTTTCTCCAGTATTTTGGCTCAAGATAGCAGGCTTTTCCAGTTGTGGGCCTATCCAAAGCCCAGGCCACGATATATAAAAGTGCATAAACACAAATACACCATTGAGTAGTTCCTTGAGTTCTGAGATCCTGAGTCAGCATACTTTCTTTTCTCCAACTTTCAGTCTTCTGTTAGTTGCTTTACAAATTATGTGCACACATTTTTGTTACACTTTGCAGGAGAAATAGGGTGAAATATGCTTATTCCACTTTATCCAGACCTCATTTCTTCTTGTATTTTTTCGATTAGTGGTACACTTGAACTACTTTTTATATATCCATTAGCCAATGGTATACTAGCAAACTGGCCCTTTAAAAAATATCCTAATTTATAGCTGATTTCTCTGGTATAAAATCTCCCACAGTAGCCTGTTTCAAGCTACTAATATGACATTACTGAATGGGGAGTAGGGAATTGGCAGTTATGAGCCAGTACCAGGCAGCTCAAGCATACCACTGCCATTAACTGGATTTGTTCTGTGAATTGTGTTTTCCTATCCTTTGCCTATTTCTTTCTGTTTGAGAAGTAGAGTTTTTCTTCCTGGTTTATAAGAGTTTCTTTTCAAAATATTTTAGTAATTTATTGTAATTTTAGTTATGATTTTTTGGCATAAAAATAATCCTGGTTTTGAATATTGAATTTTTCTTTTGTGAATTTTCCCATTCCTTTCATGCTTGCAAAGTGCACTCCCATTTCATTATTAGTGAAAGTCTACATATAATTTCTTCTCTTTATTAGCTGTTGACAGTTTTTACATTTGTTTTTTGAATTTGTTTTGATTTTGCAGTGATGGAAGGTGGTAGGCTCACCCTAAACTTCTGGTCCGTGGACTGACTTAAGAATCTGACAAAAGCTCTTAACTCATAAAATGTACCAATATTAATATTTTGTGTGCGTATTTCAGGTAGCCCAAGAGCAGGGAAGCTCCTTTCCCATGTACCCCTCATCCTGAACCTTTTTATTTCTCTTTTAAGCAACTCACCTGGGTACCATATCAAACTGGGGCTATCTCTAATAGACCATGTGATCAGGAGAAAGTATTCCTACTGCCGGTGTTTTTTTCTCCACCAGCAGGGACTCTTCCAAGATTTCCTTTAAATCAGGCCCGAAAAAGTTCTTCAGTTTTATGAAACTAAGGAAATGTTACCCTTTAAACATCAGTCACTGAAAAATCCACATTTCTCACTCCAGGCTAGTGTCTGTCTGGAACTTTTCCGAGACATCTGATATAGATTAAGTGTGTGATTTCTCTCCCATCACACATAGGGGATGGGAATTAATTCCATGCAGGTGTGGAGACTATTTGGAGGTGGCTCTTATGAGGCAGCACAAATTGAATCCACTGACATTTTGTAGTTTGGAGTTCCTCATGCCCTTCCCTGCACCACCTGACAAACACAGCTATACATCTAATCCTGCTTCATTTGTCCAAATTTACCATCTAATCATTCCAGAAGAAAACAGTATCACAGACACCATCTTGGTACACCTCACATTTAAAGTGTGAGCTAGGTCTTTATAGAAACCATTTCATCTTCTATAAAATGTTCTGTTCGACTTTTTAAAATGAAGGATGGTTGAATGAACTTACTCTCTTGTTCACAAACATACCTTTGCAATGTACCATTTCCTTCATGGTAAAAGGACCCTTGGAATTCACACTTCTCATCCTAACTCCCCAGTCTTGATCAAGGAAACAAACTTATTTTCTTTTCATCCTATCAGCTATATTAGAGGAAAAATAATTCAGTGTATTCATCTAGCTGTTTGTTTGCTGCATCTTAGCAAAGGTAGAGAGCTTCAGTTCAGTGTTGCTGTCAAGATAAAACATTTCTCCTAGTCAACATCTTATCTGTCTGTATTATATGCAACATACGATATTTTATAGCACAAGACTCGCCAGTCTGGCACAATCTCTTCTAAGAAAAAGCCAATTTGCTTAAGTTCCCATGAGAAGAGGGTGGCAGCTATTATGAGGTCCAAATTCCTCCTCAAACCCATAAAAAGGTGATGAATGATGAGCTGGGGCTGTTACTGGTAAGCAGCAGCTACTCCTTCACAAATGCTCAGCTAGGATGCAGATGTGAGCAAAGCCAATTAATTTAAGCCATGATTGTAGATCAATCAGGTGCTGGCCAGTTCACTCAGAGGCTGAGCCCAGACTTGCAACTGTTCAACAGAATGAATTCGGCTCTGAATGGATAAGGGTGTGTGCCCTTTCTGACCTGTGTGGGTGTCCGATATTGAAACCTGTACTTGCAGAGTCTAGAAATCTGGGGGTTGGATCCTTGCACATCAGAAATACCAACATGTAGTGAGAAAACAAGATCCATTTGTCAGTATGTTCACCTAAAGAAGATGAAATACAAGGAAACGGAGTTTTTTGAGAGCTCTTGTTACTACCCGCAAAGCACAGGCTCATAACTGAGAAAGGTGCTGCCAAGTGTCCTTATGTGCTCACTCTCTGCTTTCCAGCTCTCACCCTCCCCTAAGATCTCTGCATCCTTGGGCCTTTCCACAGTCTTCCCTCCAGGACCCCTGCTCACCTGCTGTGATAGCCTGGAGTTACCAATATGCCAGCTCTGCCCTAAAAAGGCAGAGACTGAGCTTCTAAGTCCAGTCTCTAGAACACAGTAGATGTGTAGGGAATATGCTGAATTGATGTGGACTTAAAATAGTAAAAAATCAGTTGTCACAGTGCCATTCTTCATGGAGCCATCACACTCAGTGAGTTACGAATTAATGAAAATGAGTCCATTCCTCCTGTAAATCTAAAACACAGCTACCAAGGTCTTGGACTCTCCCTGCCAGAGACACAAGACTTCCAGAAACTTTAATGAACTTTCTTTGGCTTTATATAATACGCTAATTATTCATCAGACACACCCATCAAATGTCTTTAAGGGTATCATTTATACACGGAAGCACCCATGTCTCTGAAGAGAAAGAACTTCTCAGCACACAACGTTTTCAAGGGAAGTCATTCAAATGATTACAGTATTCAGAGGGGTGTTTCTCACTTATGTCTGTTACTATAAACATGCAAAGTCTATAAAAAGCAGATCCCTGATATTTTAGCCTTTGCATTTGTTAATAGGTAATACATGCTTGTAATTAAAAATCTCAACAGTATAAAGGGTCATTCAGAAAACAGTCTCCCTCCCCAGGAGCAATCATCACTGTTACTAGGCTTTTATAAAATACAATTTGGGATGTAATGAAAAGTCTCAGTTATACCCCCTCTTCACTCTCTCTGCAGAGAGAGATTATGGAAATTTTCAAACACTCAAAATTGGAGAGAAGAGTACAGTGAAACCCTATCTACCCATCATTCAACTTCAGCAACTGTCAACTTGCTGTCACTTACCTTACATCCTTGTTTTGAATTCAAATGGCAACACATTGTGTACTTTCTTCTACTTTGGTTCTTCCTTATTAGCTTTATACATCTACCTCATTCTTTTCACTGGCTGCATCGTATTTCATTGTGAAGCTATACCATGACTTTAACCTGTCCCTTACAGATTCCCATATGGGTTGTTTTCAATCATTTGCTACATGACACAGGCATATTCCTGCCCAAGATGGCTGTAGGGTAAACTCCCAAAAGCACAATTGCTGTGCAAAGGCCATATGCATTTAGAAATTTGATAGATCAGATGAAACTGCCTCTAATGGAGTTGTTCCAGCCATTCTGTTCTCTAACTCATCACCAACACAGTGTGTTCAGATATTTCCCTTCTCTTTGCCCATTGATAGGTTACAAACAATGGTCTGTACATTTTTCTTCATAGGAAATACTTCACAGTGAGATGAAATGTCTTTTCACAGCTTTAAGATTTTCTTTTTCATGAACTGCCTTTTCATCTTTGCCATTTTTAAAATTTAGGTTTTGGGGGTACATGTGCAGGATGTGCAGGTTTGTTACACAGGTAAACATGCGCCATGGTGGTTTGCTGCACAGATCATCCCATCACCTAGGTATTAAGCCAGGCATCCATTAGCTATTCTTACTGATGCTCTCCCTCCTCCCCTTGCCACATTGTGTCCACATGTTCTTATCATTCAGCTCCTACTTATAAGTGTGAACATGGGGTATTTGGTTTTCTGTTCCTGCATTAGTTTGCTGAGGATAACAGCCTCCAGTTCCATCAATGTCCCTGCAAAAGACAAGATCTCATTCCTTTTTATGGCTGCATAGTATTCCATGGTGTATGACATTCTCTTTATCCAGTCTATCACTGACAGGCACTTAGGTTGAGTCCATGTCTTTGCTATCTATCGCAAATAGTGCTGCAATGAACATACGCATGCAAGTATCTTTATAATAGAATGACTTCTGTTCCTTTGGGTATATATGCAATAATGGAATTGCTGAGTTAAATGGTATATCTCCGCCTCTAGGTCTTTGAGGAATCATCACAGTCTTCCATGATGGTTGAACTAATTTACACTCCCACCAACAGTGTCAAAGTGTTCCTTTTGCTCTGCAACCTTGCCAGCATCTGTTGTTTAACTTTTTAACAATTGCCCTTCTCACTGGCATGAGATGGTAGCTCATTGTGGTTTTGATTTGCATTTCTCTAATGATCAGTGATGAGCTTTTTTTCATGTTTGTTGGCTGCATGAATGTCTTCTTTTGAGAAATGTCTGTTCATGTCTTTTGGCCACTTTTTACTGGGGTTGTTTTTTTCTTGTAAATTGACGTTCCTTATAGATGCTGGTTATTAGACCTTTGTTAGATGGATTGAAAAACTTTCTCCCATTCTGTAAGTTGTTCTTTCTGATATTTCTTTTGCTGTGCAGATGCTCTTTAATTAGATCCCATTTGTCAATTTTTGCTCTTGGCATCATCATGAAATAGTTGCCCATGGCTATGTCCTGAATGGCATTGCCTAGATTTTCTCCTAGGGTTTTATAGTTTTGAGTCTTATATGTAAGTCTTTAATCAATCTTGAGTTGATTTTTGTATATGGTATAAGGAAGGGGTCTAGCTTCCATCTTCTGCATATGGCTAGCCAGTTCTTTCAGCACTGTTTATTAAATAGGGAATCCTTTCCCCATTGCTTTTGTCAGGTTTGTTGAAGAACAGATGGTTGTAGGTGTGCAGTCTTATTTCTGGGCTATTTTGTTCCACTGGTCTGCGTATTTGTGTCAGTACCATGCCATTTTGGTTACCATAGCCTTGTAGTATAGTTTGAAGTCAGGTAGCATGATGCCTTCAGCTTTGTTGTTTTTGCTTAGGACTGTCTTGGCTATTCTGGCTCTTTTGGGGTTCCATATAGATTTTTAAATAGTTTTTTCTAATTCTGTGAAGAATGTCAACAGTAGTTTTGATGGGAATAGCACTGAATCTATAAATTGCTTTGGGCAGTATGGCCATTTTCATATTCTTTCTGTCCATGAGCATGTAATGTTTTTTCATTTGTTTGTGTCCTCTCTGATTTCTTTGAGCAGTGCTGTAGTTTTCCTTGAAGAGGTCTTTTACTTTCCTTGTAAGCTGTATTCCTAGGTATTTTACTCTTTTGTGGCAGTTCTGAATGGGAGTTCATTCACGATTTGGCTTTTGGCTTGCCTGTTTTTGGTGTACAGGAATGCTAGCGATTTTTGCACATTGATTTTGTATTCTGGAACTTTGCTTGAAGTTGCTTATCAGCTTAAGAAGCTTTGGAGCTGAGACAGTGGGGTTTTCAAGATATAGGATCAAGTCATCTACAAACAAAGATAGTTTGACTTCCTATTGGAATACCTTTTCTTTCTTTCTCTTGCCTGATTGCTCTGCCCAGAACTTCCAATACTATGTTAACTAGGAGTGGTGAGAGAGGGCATCTTGTCTTGTGCCAGTTTAGAAGGGGAAAGCTTCCAGCTTTTGCTTATTCAGTATGATGTTGGCTGTGGGTTTGTCATAGATGGCCCTTATTTTGAGGTATGTTCCTTCCATACCTAGTTTATTGGGAGTGTTTTCACAGGAAAGGGTGAATTTTATTGAAGGCTTTTTCTGCATCTATTGTGACAATCATATAGTTTGTCTTTAGTTCTGTTTATGTGATTAATCACATTGATTGATTTGTATATATTGAACCAACCTTGCATACCGGGGATGAAGCCTACTCGATCATGGTGGATACGCTTTTTGATATGCTGCTAGATTCTGTTTGCCAGTATTTTGTTGAGGATTTTTGCATCAATGTTCATCAAGATATTGGCCTGAAGTCTTCTTCTTTTATCTCTGCCAGGTTTGGGTATCAGGATGCTGCTGGCCTCATAGAATGAGTTAGAGAGGAGGTCCTTCTTTTCAATTTTTTGGAATAGTTTCAGTAGAAACGGTACCAGTTCTATTTTGTACCTCTCTTAGAATTCAGCTGTGAATCTGTGTGCTCCTGGGTTTTGTTTGGTTGGTAGGCTATTACTGCCTCAATTTCAGAAATTATTGGCCTGTTCAGGGATCCAATTTCTTCCTAGTTCAGTCTCAGAGAGTGTATGTGCTCTAGATTTTCTGGTTTATGTGCACAGAGATGTTTGTAGTATTCTCTGATAGTTGTATTTCTATGGGCTCACTGGTAATATCCCCCTTATTTCTGATTGTGTCTATTTGATTCTTAGTCTAGCTAGTGGTCTATGTATTTTAATAATTTTTTTCAAAAAACTGCTGGATTTTTTTTTTGGAAAGGTTTTTTCATGTCTCTCTCCTTCAGTTCCACTTTGATTTTGGTTATTTCTCGTCTTCTGCTAGCTTTGGGGTTTGTTTGCTCTTGGTTCTCTAGTTTCGTTGTGATGTTATATTGTTAACTTGATCTTTCTAGCTTTTTGATGTGGGCATTTAGTGCTATAGGTTTCCCTCTTAACACTGCTTTAGCTGTATCCCAAAGATTCTAGTATGTTGTCTCTTTGTTCTCATTAGTTTCAAAGAACTTTTTGATTTCTGCCTTAATTTCATTATTTACTCAAGAGTCATTCAGGAGCAGGTTGTTCAGGTTCCATTAGTTGTGTGGTTTTCAGTGAATTTCTTAATCTTGAGTTCTAATTTTATTATGCTGTGGTTTCACAGTGTTATTTCAGTTCTTTTGCATTTGCTGAGGAGTGTTTTACTTCTGATTATGTGATCAATTTTAGAGTAAGTAAGTGCTGTGTGGTGATGAGAAGAATGTATATTTTTGGTTTTGGGTGGTCAGTTCCGTAGATGTGTAACAGGTCCACTTGCTCCAGAGCTGAGTTCAAGCCCTGAATGTATTTGTTGATTTTGTCTAATATTGTCAGAGGGGTGTTAAAGTCTCCTATTATTACTGTGTGAGAGTATAAGTCTCTTTGCAGGTCTCTAAGAATTTGTTCTATGAATCTAGGTGCTCTTGTGTTAGATATATATATATTTAGGATAGTTAGCCCTTCTTATTGAATTGAACCCTTTACCATTATGCAATGCCCTTGTCTTTTTTTAATCTTTGTTGGTTTAAAGCCTGTTTTGTCAGACACTAGGATTGCAAACCCTGCTTTTTTCTGTTTTCCATTTGCTTGGTAACTTTTCCTCCAACCCTTTATTTTGAGCCCATATGTGTCTTTGCATGTGAGATGGATTTCTCGAAGTCAGCATACCAATAGGTCTTGCTTTGTTATCCAGATATTGGGCCCAATATGAAATTCTGGATTGGAAAATCTTTAATAATGTTGCATATTGGCTCTTAATCTCTTCTAGCTTGTAGGGTTTCCACTGTAAGATCTGCTGTTAGTCTGATAGGCTTTCCTTTATAAATGACCTGGTCTTTCTGACTGCCCTTAACATTCTTTCTTTCATTTTGACCTTGAAGAATCTGATGATTATGCATCTTAGGGTTGATCTTCTCATGGAGTATCTATCTTATTGGGGTTCTCTGGATTTCCTGAATTTGAATGTTGGCCTGTCTTGCCAGGTTGGGGAATTTCTCCTGGATGTTAGCCTGAAGTATGTTTTCCATTTTTGTGGCCTTATCTATCTTTGATCTTTGAGGCTGCTGGCCTTTGGATGGGGTTTTTGTGGGTTGTTTTGTTTAACATCTGGCCACTCTTCTGTAAGGCTGCTGCAGTGTGCTAGGGTTGGGCTCTGTTCTGCCCATCTCCTTTAGATACTCTAGTCACTTGAAGATTTGGTCTCTTTACATAATCCCGTATTTCTCAGACATTTTGTTCATTTTTATTTTTCTCTATTCTTATTTCAGAATGATAGTCTTCAAGTTCTGAGATTTTCTCCTCTGCATGGTCTATTCTGCTGTTAATACTTGTGATTGTGAAGTTCCTGTAGTGTGTTCTTTAGCTCTAACATGCTAGTTATGTTCCTCTCTAAACTGACCATTTTGGCTGTCAGCTCCTGTATTATGATTCCTAGCTTCTTTGAACTGGGTTACCACATGCTTCTTCAACTCAGCAAAGTTCTTTCTTACCCACCTTCTCAAGCCTATTTCTGTCATTTCAGCTGCAGCCCAGTTCTGAGCACTTGCTAAAGAGGTGTTGCAGTCATTAGAGAAAAAGTGGCACTCTGGCTTTTTGAGTTTTCAGTGTTTCTGTGCCGATTCTTTCTTATCTTTGTGGGCTATCTACCTTAGATCTTTGAGGTTGCTGACCTTTGGACGGGATTGTTGTTTCTGCTTGGCCACTCTTCTGTAAGGCTGCTGCAATTTGCTGGGGCTCTGCTCCAGCTCCCAGTAGCCTCAGGTTTGCTCGTACCACTTCCTGGGGTGGGGGTTCCCTTGGCTCTGTGTCACTCTCAGGTGGGCCATCACCTCACCCTTTTTTGTTGTTCTCCATGTGTCTGTTTTTCTAATTAATCACACCTCGTATATAAAGAATCAAATTTTATTTTTTTCTAGATGACCACCTAGTAATCCTCTATACCATTTATTTTATTTGTCCTTGATTGGCCTATGTTTTATTAGATTTGTCTGGTTTCTCATTCTATCCTACCCTTAAGCAGGTCAAGGTCTTATATGACCTTCCTCTTACTACCATTAGAACTTGGAAACATGACTTTAATCTCCCCTCTACAAATGTGAAATAATAGTTACATAAAAATATTAGCAACTTTCCTCTAAACATTGCTTTACCTTGCTCACTGTTCCAATCTGTAGTGCATTTTATATTTTTTAAATAGTCTACATATTGTCTTCTGTTTTCTTCCTTGGCCCAAAGACTGAAATTATTTTATGTTTGTTTTTACTTTTCTATATTTTAAATATTTTAAAAACTTAAGTTACATTTATTCTACATAGAAATAACCATTGTTTTACATCTTCCTAGATGTATATGCCTATTTAAATTTCAGATATATAATATGCATACTCTATCCTTTTCAAATAAAAAAAAGGTAAAACATTACAGATAAGGTCACTACAACTACATTAGCCTCCCTCCAGATACAATCACTGTGTAAGTTTGGTGATTTTTTTTGATAGACCATTTTGAATATTTTTGTATAAATATATATCCATGAATATATCATTGAGTTTTAAACTTGACATAAGTGGTATCAAACTGTACTTACCTTCATGCAATTTGTTCTCATCTATGTTGTACTTTTCTGTTGTTTCTAGAGGTTCTCCCTGGTTCTAATTCAACTATGCTAGCGTGTCTTGCACTTCCTTAAACATAGTAAGAAAACTTTTTCCAACAGTCCCCTAATCTGAAGGCTTTGGGTATATTACTGCTGAAGCTTCTAGCACTTCTCACTCCTGGTTCCTTGTTTGTATGCTCAATTTTTTCCATGAGTTCATTTTTTTTATAGTTCTTTGAGGCCTAGAATGCAGGTTATTTTGCCTCTGCCAGGTGCCTGGAGGCAGTACCAGTTTGAGACCACTGTAAATGGCTCGGAGCTGATTCAACTACCAGGTCATGTGATTTCCGCTTCAAGTACTCAAGGACAATTTGTGATGACAGGTTTATTTTCCTCCCTTGGTCCATCCAGCACCAAAAGAATACTCCTTACAGTATCCTGGGGATAGATTATACTATACATTTACTTCTAGAAGATTCTTAACCTGAGGTCTTGTCCGTAGAGCCCAACTTGAAGGGAGAGGAGTCAGGAAGAGAATTCTCATTAAACTTGGACATTTGGTTTCTGCCCACATGTCTTT
Source organism: Plecturocebus donacophilus (assembly GCA_004027715.1). Classification (NCBI taxonomy): domain Eukaryota; kingdom Metazoa; phylum Chordata; class Mammalia; order Primates; family Pitheciidae; genus Plecturocebus; species Plecturocebus donacophilus. Next base: position 18,028 of record PVKP010017037.1, read on the forward strand.
ACCTCAGTTGGATTTCTGTATTCCTCACTGTGAAAGAGTATCAAAACCAAAATTTAGGTTCCCCTAATTTGGCAGATGCCTCCAGCTTCAGTTACTACTCCCTCTCCAGGTTGCCGCTTTCACTTAGATTTTGGCCTGAACACATTTACTGCCTTGTAGCTCTTGGTGGTTATGAGAAGGGGTAAGGCACACCCCACAGCCTGCCATGTTACTGGAAATGGAAGACCCACCTCTCAACTGTGGCAAGTTCCGTAATACCTACATTATTAGGGTTTATAACATTCATAGTCTTTCTATAGCCATAATTCCCACAGTGGTTTTTAGCTAGAGTTAGACTGAGGTTGTACAGTGAAACACGTTGCCACCGGCCCAGCCCTGCATGAGCTCGCCAGGGAGCTCTGGCATTTTCCTGTGATGATTTCCAGTCTTCCTGTGGGGATTTATTTGGATAAGCAGGGCATGTTTACTATGTGAAGTTGGTAACAGCTGAGGCTTCTTCACCATGCCGATCAAGGGAAAGTGGTTATATTTGGATTTAAAATTGTTTTGAAACCTCTAAAAAATTTGAAATATGTGCCTATTGTCAGAACATGAGCAGAAAACAGAAGAATAGAACAGCCCTATTTAATAGCATACCTGGATTTTTCTTTAATATCTGGAAGAAGTTAGGAGGGCAGAAGAATAGGGTTTGAATTCTTCATTTCCTTGTTTAAAATGAAAGTAGATGAAAAGCAGTATTTACCATGTGTGAGCAACCTGCGTCGAGTCATTTCTTGGCTCCCTTCAGATGATGCTTGTGATCAGACTGGACTTTTCTGGGAGAGGTTCAGGTTTAGGTTTTTGCAAAGGCAAGATGAAAAACACCACCTAAAAAGGAAGATGGCCGTTTCACCCCTTCCTTCAGGGTCAAAACGTGCAGCTGGTGCTGCTTGCATCAGAGGTTCCACAGCTCCATGCCTGACAGCTAAGAAGTGAGCTTCCATCTGCTTGGACCAACCCCACTATTCCATAGCCATTCTGTCCCAGTGAGGCCCTGGAAGGAAGCCAGCATCTTTGCATGCAGCCTGTTTCATGCTTCCATCCAAACCATGTCCTGGGCATGGCTAGAGGAAGTAGATGGTACCTGTGCTGAGCCCCAGGTTGCAGGTCAGACCCTTCAGTCCGCTTCTCAGTCGCTTGAGTTTTCATCACTATGGTGACCACATAATTTATCCTCTAAAGTAGGAGACATGCCCGAGAGAGTGTGATTAATAATTAAATAAGACAATCAACATAAATTGGGAATGTCCCAGGCAAACTAGAATGAATGGCCAACCTAATTATCTCCTATGTTTCCATGATAAATCCAAATATACTGTGATACACAGCTCCCTTTTTCTCCAGCATTTCAGTAAAAACCTGACGTTATCTTTATTGCCAAGACAGCTTAGTCATACTTAGCCGTAAAACTAGTACTGCTTAGTAATTATTTCAACTTGGTAAGTGCATACATCTATTTTTACATGACACACTAATGTCTTCCTCATAGGTTTCTGTTACCTTATAGAAAAGGGAGCTTGATTTGTTACCTTAATTATTCAAAGTTTGTTGGTAGCGTTATGGTGCTTTTCAGTGGTAAATTCACTCCATCAGTAAGAGTTGTAATACAGCAGCAGCTAACACTCATGGGTTACTGCATGCCAGGCCCTGTGCCAGAAGCCTCAATGTCTCATTTAATCCTCATCCACCCAGGAGGAAGGGACTGTGATCATCTCCTCTCTACCAGTGAGGATACTGTGTGTGTATGTGGAACTGGTTGAATATATAAACGACCCATCCTCTTGGGCACATTATGTGTTCTTTATTCCTAGCTAGGGAATTTTTTCTATTTAATGTTTCCTTTAATGAAAGCTAATGTAGAAATGTCACTTCTAAGCCTGTCCCTTGTTCAGGGACTCTTTCCTAGCCCAATGTGTCCATTCTTCTAACTCAGCTTATTTTCCACACAGCTGTGGTTTACAGACTTCTGTGGTAACTTCTTTTGCTTTACAAAGATATGTTAAATGGTGATAATATTGTTGCATTCTTTCAGTTGAGCCCCAATTGCTAAATGTAATTTTCACGTGATAGGCAGAGAGAAATGCACCTCAAGTGTTTGACATGATTGTCGGGTGTGGCTAGATATATGGAATACTGGGTCCTATGATGGTGAATTGGTGCATTTGATTATTAGGGTGTGCTGTCTTCCTGGAGGTTCTAGCACCTTTCCCGACAGATGTTCCCTGCATCCGTTAAGTGTTTCCAGGCTTCAAGGACAAAGCACAGCACCCACATTCACCTGGGGCCAAGAGCAGAGATGTATCCAACACTTACTGACTTCTGGATGCAGCTTCAATGAGCCCCTCTCATGGGTATCCACAGGAGGGGCACAGTGTAAGAACACGGAAACAAGTGGCATGTATTCTTACACTGTTTTTGAAACAGAGTCTCACCCTGGCTGGAGTTCAGTGGTGCAATGTCGGCTCACTGCACTTTCGCTTCCCAAGTTCAAATGATTCTCCTGCCTCAGGCTCCCGAGTAGCTGGGATTACAGGTGCCCACCACCATGCCCGGCTACTTTTCGTATTTTTAGTAGAGAGGGGTTTCACTATGCTGGCCAGGCTGGTCTCAAACTCCTGACCTTGTGATCCACCTGCCTCAGCCTCCCATAGTTCTGGGATTATAGGTGTGAGCCACGGCGCCTGGTCCTTTCCTCCTATTAAATATTTTTAAAGTGTGGCATGAAGCAATGCTGATATTAATAACTAAGTGCTGGGAACTTCCTATGCATTACTTTCCTTAATCCTCATAACAATGCTGAGATAGGTCTGTTTCCCCACATTTTCCAGACAAAGAGGTTCAGAGAGGTCAGGTGACTTGCACAAGTCCCAAAGCATCAGTTTGGCTAAAACCCAGGGTGGAATAATGCCACCTTCCCTGGCCAACTCCCTCATTGGCTTCTGGTCAACGCAGCCCTGGCCCGTAGTGTGTTTGCCCCTCAGCCCACTGTGTCAATTCTTTGAACTTACCAGAATAAGTATTTGGTGGAAGAACATCAGCGCATTTCACGGAACAACATGTGGAACAGCGCCTGCAGGTGGCAGACTGCGCACGGCCATCCTCGCTGTCTAATCCACCCACAGGTGAGCAAGTCCTGCCCTGTGACCCTGGCAAAACCTGAGGAAATGAATGCGCTGTTTGAAATGACTTCCACCAACCTCTCATTTGAGGGTGAACTGAGAAGCAGCTTACCTAAAGGTGCAGGAAAGTGTGTGTCCTCGGGGTAACACTGGCAGAGAAACCCCAATATCAACTATACCCCAGGGGCAGCCCAGAAGCCCCCCGGTCAAGTGTTTATCACTATGAGCCATGGATAAGTCTCAGAGAAAATTTTGGCAAGAAGGTTAACAGAGGGCAGCCTCCACCTACCTTGTGTGGTGAGAGGATGATATTCAGGAATCAGAGCCTGTGTCCCGTGCCGGGCCCTGCTTCTCCATGGCTTCTGCTGGCTCCTGGAAACTGACCCTGCTTAACTCTATGTTTATTGCAGGGGACCCGTAAGCCAAACCCCCCTCAGAAGCCTCTACCTGCAGATCCTCTGGGCAGGATGACTCGGCTCACCCATGCCTCGGCCAGGACCCCAGGACAGCGGGAGGCCGGGCTCCACCTGGCACCCCTCAGGTTTGTGTAACATACCATGCCCATCTCTTTGTCTCTCAAACTCTTGTGGGACCAACCACAACTAACCCAGTCTCTTCCCAGTCCCTGGGATCCTGAGACATTAGTCGGGTTGGAGGCACACAGCTAGAACAAGGGACATATGGGGAGTAAGGCAAAGCAGCTGCCTGGCAGGAGGACACTGGGAATCAGGGACAATGGGCAAAAGGAATCACCTTTCACAACTTCTGCTGCTTGGTCCGCTAGGAAAGCAGAGACTTCTGTCCCAGCTAATGCAGGGAGGCTAGTCCCATGATGTGCTGGAGCCAGCTCACCTTGGTTGGTAAGAGCTATCAAATTTCCAGGAATTTTGCAAGCTAGGTGTTAAACCTAGCCAATATTTATTAAGGATTAAATTTTACAAATTTACGATATCAGTTATTTTAGAAACAAAGGTAATAAGTGCTCAAAACTCACTTCACATTTTTCTCCATTTTGCTATAATTACCTGTGCTCTTGAGATTGTACTCATCCATTATTTCTGTATGGCAGAGAACCTAGGTCATAGTAGCTGCTCACATCTCTTCCACATTTAGTGACGTCAGGTGGTAGCTTGAAACCAGCTACAGTGGGAGTATTTACACCATGGAAATTGGCAAACGATGCAAATCAGGCTTTCGTCCCCCCACTCCTGCCCCTCCATGGGTTGTTAAGCCCATAGCCAAAGTACTCTTCTGACACACATGCCCTCTTGGCAGGAAGCCTGCTTTATGAGCTCAAAAGAACCAAAGGTATTGTGTTAGCCAGGCCCTGGGTTCAATAATCCTGTATCTCTGTAGGAGAAGACACATTGGAGTGATTTCATTACAGTTCTTGGGAAGAATGTTTGGCCCGTGAAAGAGCTGCCTAATAAATCTCAGAGATAAAGGTGGTCAAAGGGTCAGGAAATTGTTTAATTCCCAACTGCATAAATAGAGAAAAATTGCATAGCATCCTAATTATTTCATTGTGGTTTGCATGTTGATCTTGAAGTTATTTTTCCTGTTCTATTTGAGGAAAAAACACTACTTTACGTGAACACAAGGAAGGGAAGTCCTTTGTCTGAAATGCCTGCAAGCTGTGGCCTATCTTACCTCTGCCAGTTGCTGATTTCAGTCCTGCACATTCCATTTTTGAGGGATCCTGGGTGCCCACCTTTGCTCCCTGTTCTCTGGAGCTGTGCTGTGGGACACAGGGGCTGTGAGGCAGGTTGTGCTTAGCACAACTAACCATTTTTTTCTATAGATAATAACCTGTTGAAATAATCCTCTAGATAATACTGAGTTAAATGTATTACTAAAATTAATTTCACCTATTTCTCTTTACTTTTTTCATGTGGCTACTAGAAAATTTAAAATTTCTTCTGTAGCTCACATTTTTTCTGTTGGACAGTGCTGTTCTAGAGTTGGCTTGTGGGTGGGAGGTGCAGCTTCGGAGAGAGGTCTCCCACCCCCGTTATGAGGGGCCGTGGTATCTGACACAGAAGACCCTTCAGAATATCAGAATGTGTCTCCAACCCCATACTTCTCTATTCTCAGACTCACTTCTCAAGGCCTCTGATCATTTTATTTTCTCCTCTCTTGATTCAGACCTGCTCCGCAATATCCACCCCAAGTGCCCAGATCCACCCACACCGCCTATATTAAGTGAGAAGCCGACACCTTTTTTCAACAGTGAAGACAGAAGTTTGCACTATCTTTCAACTCCAGTTGGAGTTACTTTTTTGTACCAACTTTTAGGATTTTTTGAATGTTTAAAACACCATTACTTTAAGAACTTTTGAGCTACCGCCGTTGGTGCTGTGCTGTGCTATGGTGCTCTGTCTACTTGCTCAGGTACTTGTAAATTATTAATTTATGCAGGATGTTTACTACAGTGCAGTGCGCTGTCGTAGGCATTTTTACCATCACTGAGTTTTCCATGGCAGGAAGGCTTGTTGTGCTTTTAGTATTTTAGTGAACTTAAAATATCCTGCTTGATGGGATTCTGGACAGGATGTGTTTACTTTCTGATCAAGGCCTTATTGGAAAGCGGTTTCCCAACTACCCCCAGCTCTGGTTATGATGCCAGATGCAGCAAGAACCTCAGTTGATTTTCTGGATTCCCTATCTCAGGCCAAAGCCAAGGGGCTTCAGGTCCAGGCTGTGCTTGGCTTTCAGGGAGGCTCTGTGCCCCTTGACAACTGGCAGGTAGGCTCCCAGGGGCTGCCCCATGAAGTTTTGGGACAGCAGGGAGAAACCTTGCCTCTGGCCAGGAAGCTTTGGAGAGAATGTGGGTTGCAGACAGGAATTTTAACATGTGGCCACACCAGGATAGAGACTGGAACACTGGACAAGCCGGACCTTGACCCTAAGCTGACCAGCCATGAACATGTTTGGAAGGGAGCTGTAGGGTCGCTCAAGGCTGTGCTTTATAGAAGTACCAAGCACTTCTTTTTCTGGCTGCCCTTTCCAGAGCACAGCCATCCCCAGGTTATCTAGATTGAGAAAGGTGGTATTTCAATCTAATATCTCAGTCACTACAAACCTTCACCTCCCTATACTGCTTGGAGCCGAGCAAATCACTACAAACTGTAACACAAAGATCCTGTATTCAGACAGCTGAGGCTTTCTTCAGATATGAACCACTAACCAGGTCTAGTCAAGTCTGTCAATGAAAAATCTCTTTACTACAAGGTTCAGCTTATTAAAAATTAGGCAGAATCTTTATGCTTGCAAAAACTATAACCCAACGGAACATGATGTTCATGGGTATAGCCTATGCTTGCTATCATAATTAGTAGATATTTGACAAAGAACCTTCTCTATGGGGGCATCCTCTTTTTCCAGCATGGCTGCAGGAATCTTTAAAAGATGTTTTTAACGGAGTCTGAACCTGTTTCTTAATCGCTTGTAACCTACCTGTTGAAGTATCACAGAATGTGATAAGGAAATCAGTTTCCTAGCCGTAAATATGTACGAAATGCTGGCTTGGGCAGCAGCCCCTTGAACTTCTTACTCTTCAAATGTCTGACTAGGAAGCCATTTTTCACAAGGTCTTTAAGATGACTGTATCTAATGGCATGAGAAATACAAAAATACTCAGATAAGGTAAAATGCCATGATGTCTCTCACTGTCTCCTGGAGGGATGTCTGACTGGTTTTCACATTAGAAGACAATTGACAACAGTGACGTAATTCACTCTGAGTGTCTCATGAAAAGGGCTTCTTTGGGGGGTCAACAGTTTTCCTATGCCTTGAAAGAGAAAGAAAAATACGTACCAAGAATCTTGGTTTGCCTTCCAGAAAACAAAACTGCATTTCACTTTCCTGGTGTTCCCCACCGTATCTAGGCAACACAGTATTCATGACTATGGATAAACCAAGTAAACACATGTCACAAACACAAAAGGGAACCCAGCTCTAATACATTCCAACTCTTATAGCATGCATCTGTTTATCCTACAGTTATTAAGTTCTTAAAAATGTAAAGCCATGCTAGAAAATAATACTGCTGAGATGCATACAGAATTACTGTAACTGGTATTACATTTGGGAATTGTACTAAAGCCAAACATATATATACTATTAAAAAGGTTTACAGAATTTTATGGTGCATTATGTGGGCATTATCTTTTTAGATGCCCAAATCATTAGATCTGGCCTGTTAGCCTTCCTCCTGTCGTAAGAGGATATGAACTGAGTTTTTTGTTGTTTGTTCTTAGCTGTAATTCCTATGCTTCTATTTCAGAGAGCCAGGAAGAGTCTGATATTAAAAGAGGTTAAAACTGTGATCTTATGCCTTGTCATCAGTGGGCCACTTACGGGCCATGGCTGATGACACATTTTTATCTCTACAGTACTAATTTGTTTCTATAGAGCCATGCAATTTATTTCTGATTAAGAACATATTTAAACTAATATTCCCTTACGATGCAGATAGTATTATTAAAGGAATAATCCTTCCAAGATGCAATATTTATCTAGTGAAGCATATTTAGCAGAAAATTCCATTTTAGTATAACTTAGGAAAGGAAGCAATAACCAGGGGACTTTGTGGTTGGGGAGGCAGGGGGTGGAGGGTATTTCTCTCCTTTTTTATATTTCAAAACAACAACCAAAAAAAATCAATACTTATATTTCAATGGCAATGTCTTTAGTATTTTTTAAAAAGTTTTTATAGGCATGAATAAAGAGGTGGTTTGAGTTTTGCAAGGCCATCACCTGGAAAGTCAGCGTGACTAGACACAAAGTAGCCCAGAGGTTACTTTTCTTCCTACATCTTATTCCAGTTGTAGGTTCTATGACCTCACTTTATGGGTTCCAGGCAATTTCATTGAAAGGTTTGTCTCCTGAAATTTTTTGTTTTCCTGACACATGTGATCAGATGTGTAGCAACTGAGGGAAACGAAGCCTAACATTCTCCATTGTGGAAATACACACAGGAGGTTATACTTCCCAGCGTGGATTTTTCCAGCTTACACATGTGGGATGACATCACAGAAACCACAAAAGCAGCAAATTAAACTGTAGGGGCGTAAATACTCCTGACGAGTCTCAGGGGGGACATTTTTATGCCTTCTTAACTTTATGAAGAATTCTCAGGCTCAACTATAAGCCATTGTTCCCTGGCAAATCAATGTATTCTCAAAAAAAACCAAAACTGCTAGAATTCTGTCAAAATGTTCTTAGGAGCCTATGGTCTCCACGGTGCTAACAAGAGCCTGGTGCTAGGCCGACTAGCAGGGCCGGGAGTCCTCCTGCACCCCTCCACTGATGTTTACTAAGCACTCTGAGCCAGAGACCCCCAGCGGCAGAAAGGGCACAAGGCGGTGCCAGGGCAGCAGGACCAGATCTTTCTCATGCACCCTGTCCTCTTGCAGACTTTTCTCGTGAGGTTTACTCAATTTACAACTGCGATGCAGGGCTCCCCTACATATTCTGGGGGCCCACAGCACACTCAGGCTGGAGATCTTTCCTCACTGCTCTCAAGATGGCCCCAGCCAGATACCAGTGACCCAGGTGAAAGTCACACAGCCGTCCCAGAAGTCTCCCAACACTAGTGCTGACCAGAGGTGGGGCTCTCAGGCTGTTTCACACACTGTGACGGGCTGCTGGGGGACATTACAGGACCCCCCTTTCTCCTCCTCCTCCATGCTAGAAGCCAGCCCTAGGCCAGTGCAGTTACTCCCTGTGACTCAGCAGCAGACTCATTCAACACAGCTGCCCACAGCAAGCCAGTGGCTAATACATCTGTTTGCCTTTCCCTATCACCCAGACACAAGTCCCTCTCCCAGGTCAAACCCCAGGCCGATGCATCTCCAAATTCTGACAGTCATATTACTACTTCCATTGCCACTTTAGATCAGCCAAAGTGGTGACTGCTGCGGTGGGTGGCTGTTCAGACAAGGACCACCCAAGGGAAGCCCAAAGCCCAGCCTTCTCTAGGACTGCAGCCCAGAGCAACCCCACCAGCCTTTAGTGCAGGAGAGGACCTCCCACCCAATGTATTGTTCTATTTGAAGGGGAGGTTAGCCATAGGAAATCCACTTATCTATAATTACAAAACTCTCTTAACTCACCCTAAAATTTCTATTGACATCTATTGCTTTTTAACCCTATTTGAAAACTTTGATAGTAAAACAAATGACACATGACACTTTAAGAAAATTTGGGAGCCCCATGCTGAGAACCATTTCTGTGCAGTGAGGATGTTTCCAGAAGCTACTTACCTACATGTGAATGTGCCATTTTCTTTCATTCGTAGAGAAAATCCCCTCTTTACTTTTTGGGAGAGTAATGGCAGCTTATAGTGCAGCCATTACAGTTTCATATGAGAAAAAACTAAGAAAAGAATAACTAGAAAATTGTTAAAGTATCCAGTAATAGATAATGATAGCCGGAAGATTTAACACAAAAAGTCATTCTTAATTTAAAGCTATTTGGCTCTTCCAGGTTGAATGCCCTGTAACCCACCCTGACCTTCCACATCATCTTCAAAAAGGTTCTCTGTTCCCTATGATTCCTCTATACACTCTTTAATCCTCCATTTAATACAATTTAAATGCTCCAAAGAATAAGTATCATGTGATTATTTTAGTTTTGCAAAAAAGTTGAATGGCATTTTACGTTCATGGCCCATAAGCAGGTGGCTTAGTGGGCAGTGATAGGAAAAACCAATTAGACCAAAAAATCCTCTACAAATTCAAGGCGGGAAAAATACTGGCAGAGTGAATCATTCTCCTGTCCCTCCCATCAGTTCAAATCAGGAGGCTGCAGTGAATGCCCGTTCTTTTAATGTGTGGCAACTGTTCCTGTAACTCTTCAAAACTTGGCTACAGGCTATTTAGCACAGTACAGATTAAAGATACAGTTACGTAAACAGCACAGGAATTTTATAGTGCTTTGTCCATGTATCATGCTTTGGTTTGCTAATTTTTTCACATACGTTTTTATGTTACAGTGTGTTGCTTTTGTACACATTTCTCATATTGGGGTTCGACAGGTAAACACAACCTGCTATTTCAGTAGAAAAAAGTTATTGTTATGAATATTAAACCCAATAAATAGTATCCAGGTAAATGTCAGCGTGTGTCTCATTTGTTACTGAGAATGTTACCAAAATTTGGGGAAGATCTTTCATGTAGAAAAATGTATTCTCGTTCATGTATAGATGCTTGAGAAAATTTTGGAACAGTACATAAGAAACTAGGAATGGTTGGCAGGGTGGGGGGCGTGAGGGGTGTGTGCTACCAATCTCATGAACGTGTCAGGAGGGAAGATGCTCGCACACAACGTGGGGGCTGGGAATTGATGCGGTTTTTGAACAAGGTGAATGTATAACCTATCAAATAATTTTTTTTTTCTTTTTTTTTTTTATTGCATTTTAGGTTTTGGGGTACATGTGAAGAACATACAATATTATTTGCTACTGTAAAATGTTCATTGCAGCACAGTTTACAATAGCAAATAATTTTTTAAAAACTCATCTTATTTACATAAGAAATCCAAAAAGAAAATAAACAGTGGCAGAGATATTACTATCAGAGTTATTTGGTATGAAAATCTAAGTGTAAATAGATACCTATTTACAAGTTTAAGAAAAACAGCATCCAACTTAATAAAGAAAACTAAAGAAAGAAAAATGCATATGCAAAATATTAACAAGAATAAAGGGGGTTTTTTTGGACAGAGTCTCACTCTGTCACCCAGGTTGGAGTGCAATGGTGTGATCTCAGCTCACTGCAACCTCTGCCTCCTGGTTTCAAGTGATTTTCCTGCCTCAGCCTCTGAGTAGCTGTAATCTGAGTAGCTGAGATTACAGGAATATGCCTCCGTGCCTGGCTAATTTTTGTATTTATAGTAGAGACGGGGTTTCACCATGTTGGCCAGGCTGGTCTCAAACTCCTGACCTCATGATCCGACCACCTCAGCTTCCCAAAGTTCTGGGATTACAGGCATGAGCCACCTCACTTGGCCAAAGGAATCTTTATTCTTACTACTCTTCACCCATGATCAAGCAAGCCAGCAAACATTAGTACATACAAAACTCCAAATATAATTGATATATATATCAAATGGGAAACTCCAAACATACAAAATGTATCTTATTTCTAAGTGCCTTTGAGGAAAAAAAATTCTCCAAAAATAATTCCATACCCTAGAAATGTAAGATTTATTAGTTTTCAGAGATGAATTGCAGATTAGAACATAGCAAGTGAAAACATTTGTAATAGCACACGTGATGGCAGAGATTCTCAAACTCTTTGAATTAGAATAACTCACTTGTGATGCGTGTTCAAACCCATTAAAATCCATTGTTCATGCCCTTTCCCTGGAGATTCCAATTCAGAGAGCTGAGATGGGGCCACAAAATGTGTATTTAGCAAGTTCTCTCAATTGAATTTTTCATCAGAAAAGTTGAGAAAACTTCTATAATAATATAACTAAAACAGTGCTGGGAGAAAATTCATAGCCCTAAATCTACATATTAATTTGTAAAAGATGAAAAAGGGAATCTAATATCTACTATAAGTTACAAAATGAATAAAATAAACCCTCAGGGAAAAAATAGAAGAAATGAATTTGTAGAAATAAGGATACATTCATTAGTAAAAAAATAGACCTAATAAAACTATGAGTTGCTCTTTGGGAAAAGTCAAACAGTGTATAGACCACTTTCTCTTCTCATTAAGCAAAAAGAAGTACAAGAGCGAACATATATAGCACATGAGCATGAAGCATCCTGCAGTCTACCATAACCCAGGGAGATGATCTCAAGAATATAAGGATGGTTCGATATTTATCAGGAGGGTGGACAGTTTTGCCAAGCTTGATGTCAACCAGAAAGGATGCACATGCCTTCCACAGAACAGGCTAGTGAATATGATCTACAACAGACCAAAAAAATGAAACTAAGGTGAACATCAACACTGACCACCAACAAGAGGAGGGATCTTTGGAGAGTTGTAAATGTGCTCCGATTTTTGGAGAGGTTTTAAAAATCTAATCTGGGAAATCTAAAGGAATATGCATTTGTATAAAAGGTAAAATGCTCATGAAATATCTAAGGATGAGACTATGGTCCACAAATTCAATTCCTAAAGTGAATGTTCTGTGAGCTCTCTGGAATAAAGCTGATTGCTAATGTCAATAAAATTGTGTGCTTTTCCACTATGCCCCTCAGCAAAAGCTTTGGAGCTTTAATTGCCTTTTATTAGTCTTTCCCTACAGAAAAAAAAAAAAAAAAAAATTCACTCCTGTACAGACCTTTGTAGCTGGTTTGCTCATGGGGCCAAGTTAACCAGTGTGCCTCTAGAGACACAAAATTCATGTGGTCTGTGCACTCATTTTTTTGCTGATGTTTAAGTGTGTTTGCTGAGTTGAAGCTGTACCACATTTGTGTCTTTAAGCTCCCAACCAGCAGACATGGCTGTGGTTAATGCCTGCTTGTCTAGGGACTGCATGACCAGCATCAAAAAACCTTCTGTTATGAAGACAACATTTAATATAGTACCCTACGGCTACGTCGTCAACCCACCAGCAGGCTGAGTCTTTCACTGTCAGGGCGTGAGATATGCAAACACATTCACAGGTCTGGTCTAAGAAGGCTGACCCTCAACCAGATACCTCTAATAGAACAGAATCGGAGTCTTGAAATTTGTATTTTGAGCTTTGATGTGAGGCCAACAGCTGAAGAGAAAACTCCTGGGCTTTTCGGAGGAGCGCCACTCCAGGAGGGAGCAGCGGCCTGACAACCAGCCTGGAAGCCCCAAGTTGGGAGGGGAGGATTTAATTGAAAACACATGAGGGAAAGAATTCCAACAAGGCCCAGCATGGTTGAAGGACAGCTTGCGGGGCAGGAGCCGGGAGTGGGAGACCCATATGTTTGTGTAGCTCCAGTGCATAAATATTTTGTTTCATGTCTAACTCTAAAAGGCACAAGTGCAAGAAAACATCCCCATTCTAAAGACGCCCAATGATGGCACCACATACACGCATGCTTAGGTAAAAAGATGTATTTCAAAGTGGGAACAGTGAATCTTCGACTAAATAAATAAATGTACAGCCCTCCAGATGCAGAATTTCCCATCCCTAGATTAACATTCATGTTTCACTTTGTTTTATGTGGATTTCGCAGATGAGTTGTGCTCTGATCAGCAGACAGAAGATTTCTCTGGCCTCTGCTTTTTTTTCCTTTCTTCTAATAAGGAGACTACACTCTAGATAAACAAAACAAACAGGTGAACGTAATCCAGGATTTTGGTGGTTTTTCTGAGTCTAAAAGGGCTACAAAATTAGCCTTGATAGGCAGAAAGAGCATGCCAACCTGTCTGTCAAAAACTCTGGCCATTTCTAGGACACCTTTGCCGAACTGAAACAGGAAACAACAAAAATTTTATATGCTTATAAATTTTCCTTCTCCCCCTCCAAGGAAAATCTTTAGATAAAGATGGACTCATTTACCTCATTTTTTATACTTGCATCTGCCCCTTTGTCAAGAAGTAACTGAACTAACTCTTCATGATTATTTAACACAGCCACCTAGAAAAAAAAACCCAGGGTGGTGTGCATGAGCTCCTCCCTCCAGGGCACACACAGCAGCAGGGAGCAGGAGCCTGGCACGTGCAGAGTCCCAGCAGCCCCCCTGCAACCCACAAAGGGCCACTGTGGCTTCACGGGGCCTGCAGGCACAGTGCTTCCTCTGCAGCTGCAACAGTAGCAACTCCAGGGAAAATGGAAATGGACTCTCCCTCTCTCCACACTAAAACCGGGACAGAAAGCAGCTTGTTCTTTGTTTCACCAGATCTGTGTTGATCCCACAGTGGTCCTGGGGACAGGGGTTCTTTATTCCTTAAAGAAATAGTTATAAAAAGACAACAAATGTATTCTAGTGACGGCCTCATGCCCTTCTGAACAAGCCGACAGGGAACACACACACACACACACAGTCAAAACCAAGGGCTGGTGCAGGCACAGAAAAAGCTCTGACTTTAATTCCCTGCAGAAAACTGCCTATTTTCGGGAGGAGGACCTACCATAAGAGGCGTCTTTCCATTTCTGTCCTTCACATTCACATTGGCCCCAGCCTCAATTAGAAGAGAGGCCACCCTCTGATTTCCCGACACTGCACAGACTCTCATGAGTGGAGTCCATCCTGAACCAGTGTCCACGACGTCTATCTGTTGGGCCAGAGAAACAGCTGTGTTGAGCTCAATTTCTTTTCTTTAAAATGATTCAAACTTATAAAAGGAATATTTCCTTGCCCCAATGCCCAGACTTAGATAGCAGTCTTTCCACATTTGATAGGAATTCATTGCACTGTGCTAATTTAAGTCACATTTCTGTGCTGTGAGGACACATGTTAGAATCGCATTAGAGGGTGCTAGGAGGCCCCAGGGTCTCCACACTGGCTTCTTCATCTACATCCTTTAAAGTAGAAAAAAGATGGGCTAGAAAAATTAACTGAACGACTTTCCACATGGCCCCTGGAGCGTTCTTATTCTCTCTTGCCTAATTTTCCTCACCTAGCATTCAGTTTTCTTACTTTTATGTATCTTTGTAAGCAGCTTTACATCCTTTCTGGAACAAGACAGTAATAATATCAACTTAAGCAGAAGACCTACAGGTAAAATACAGAACAACCAGATTCATTACACGAACTCTGTCTGAAAAATCTGACTAATGCCTTCTCCAAAACAGCATGCACGTAATCAGATGGCTGTCTCCTGACTGTCTTTTCCACACTGAAATCTCTTGGTTTAGCATTTTAAAAGAAATATTTTAGATTAAGAAAATGTAAATGTTGTCTCTTCCAATTCCAATGAAGACCTCGCCAATCCATGAGAGGGTGCCGAAGTAAAGATAGATACGTGTGTGTGCTCACAGGGACACACATGCAAGTGTGCATCTACACACTCATGCGTACCGTGTGCACACAAGCACACACACACAATCTGTTACAGAAGAATTACTCAAAGATGATCGTAGCTTTAGTAAAACCTCAGAATGGAACAACAAACAAGGAATTTCTGGGAGATCTTGGGGGCACCTCAGAGTATTTCTACATATAAGATTATCCACTGCAACATGGTTTGGATTTGCAGCTCTTCTTCATGCAAAGAACTAACCTGTGGGCAACATACTTCATTATATTTGAAGAATAATAAAATAAGCACCTCATATTACATGATGCTTTATACAGTTTTCAGCCCTCTTTACACATATTTTCTCTTTTGGTCCTCAAGGTTAATCATAGGTAGGTATTTTTATTCTTGGTTTACAAATGATCAAACTAAATCTCAGAGAAGTGCCTTTTCTGAGGTCACATGGCTCATTAAATGCAGAAATGAATAAGTGACCAAGTGAATAAGTCACTCTTAGTATATGATCATTACATTTGGGAAGAAGGTGGCGATGCCATGATTGGTCCCCAAGTCCTTCCCATGGGCTTCAGAAGCATCAGATGAGCCATCTGCCAGAACATGGAGAAACTCATGTTGACATCATCCATCTGCCACCAGACCAGTCATGTGGAAATCTACAGTAAACACATCCATACTTATTGTTCTGTCCTCTGCAAAGTAGTTCCAGTGCTTCGAAGAAAGATGGAATTTACCCCACATTAGTGTGTTCATATCTGAAGCCCAGACAGCCTACATTTCCAAAACTCCAGTATTTAAATGTTGATACCTGAGACTTGCCCTATTGTGGATGCTTTACTTTTTTTTTTGAGATGGAGTCTCACTCTGTTGCCCAGGCTGGATTGCAGCGGCGTGATCTCAGCTCACTACAACCTCTGCCTCCTGGGTTCAAGTGATTCTCCTGCCTCAGCCTCCCACCACCACACCTGGCTAATTTTTGTATTTGCAGTAGAGACAGGATTTCACCATGTTGGCCAGGCTGGTCTCGAACTCCTGGCCTCAAGTGATCACCTGCCTCGGCCTCCCAAAGTGCTGGGATTACGGGCATGAGCCACCACGCCCAACCTGGATGCTTGACTTCAGCAAAGTACCTTCTTTTTCAACCACAGACTTTTACTAGGTGCAAAACCTGCCCAGAGTTCATCATAAACCAAACAAGCAGCATGTGGCTGTCACTACCATACATGGCACGTGGGCCCGGCTCTACAACACAAGCCTATAGGCTCAGCCTTCTACCTCTCTCTGCCTCCCTGTCTTTAAAATAAAAGGAAAATAAAAACTGTAATAAATTTTTAGTGACTGAGATTTTTCCTGTAAGGGGGCACCTGTCTTAATTCTCCAAAAACAGCAGCAGGAACCAGGCAGATCCCATAACTGCAGCTTCACTTTCCCTCAATCACCCTTCAGAAACAAACTAGAACAAATCTACTGACATCTTCCAGGAGACATGACTTTTCTCAATTTGAGTTGATTTTCCAGGTCATTGACTTAATTTCTCAGCTCTCTGCATACCATCTGGCAGTCACAGATAGCACCGCACTTTGTCCATCATTCTTTAGTTCCATGCCTTGAAATTTGTAGCTAATTTCTCAAAGTCTTGAACTAAAGTTTTCAAAGTTATCAGCAATTTCCATAATTGATCTAATTCTAATTACCCATCTTCAAATATCTGTAGAAGCCCAAACAACGCTGCTTCTATTTGCTAAATCAAATTTGCACTTTCTGGTAACGTGAAATCAAAGGTAGGCCAACTTGCCTGTTTCCAGGTAAAGACACAAAGAACTGAAATGCTCTATTCTTGATATGGTCAGTCTGCTCTTTGGAAATTTTTTTTAATGACTAATCTTTAAAACAAACCAAGTATAAAAATTGTCTAATTTTAGAAGCAACAAGAAGCACAACAGCTATAAGAGCTCTTAATATCCTTGTATCTCCAGCACCTGAAATAATATCTGGTACATGCTCAGTAAAGCTTTGGTGAAAGACTAAATGGAGAGAGAAATAAGCCAATGAACAAAAGAACAAAGCAGAATCATCAGGCCGGGTACGGTGGCTCACGCCTGTAATCCCAGCAATCTGGGAGGCCAAGGAGGCTGGATCACTTGAGGTCAGGAGTTTGAGACCAGCCTGGCCAACATGGTGAAACCCCGTCTCTACTAAAAATACAAAAATTAGCTGGGCTTGGTGGCACATGCCTGTAATCCCAGCTACTCGGGAGGCTGAGGCAGGAGAATCAGTTGAACCTTGGAGGCAGAGGTTGCAGCCAGCCGAGGTGGCACCATTGCACTCCAGCCTGAGCAACAGAGTGAGACTCCACCTCAAACAAACAAACAAAAAAGTAGAAGCATCAGGCCCAGCTCTGGATGCAGACCTGTTTCTCTTCCCTACACAAGATAACCCCCCATGACAATCTGAAAGCTCACCATCATGTCAATTCTACAATGATCTCTTTTCCCAAAGTTTTGGGGCTTTCTTGCTAAGTCAGAAAAATTTCTCCAGTGTTTCTAAGGTTGACTAATCAAAGGCCCTGCCTCTGCTAGACCCTACAGGGCAGCATTTCAGATTCTTAACAACGTGTGTGGTTAACAAGGCAGGTCCCCTACCTCACAGCCATCCTTGATCATCCACTTAATCACACTGCAGTGGCCTCCGTCTGCAGCCCAGTGCAGAGCTGTACAGCCTCCCAGGTCTCTCGTCTGCCAAGAAGCACCGTGTCTTCGGAGATACTTCACAACATCTAGGTGTCCCGCAAAGCACGCCAGCATTAGACTGCAACATGTGGAAGAAGCAGCATTTGATAAGCACAGTCACCAAACTCAGCTCCACGTTCTACCCTACCTGTCTCAAACCAAGAAATCCTAATTTGAGTGGAAAAGCCATGGAATTGTTCATATAAAATGTACACGTATCCATCAACTGATATACAAAATGTGGTATATCCATACAATGGAATCTTAGAAATGAAGAGCTACAGACATGAATGAACCTTAACACTGTGCTAAAAGATGCCAGACATTAAAGGCCACATATTGTCCGATCCCATTTATATGAAATGCCCAGAATAGGCAAATCGGTAAGACAGAACTAACAGGTGAGTGATTGCCTCAGGCTGAAGGGAAGGAGTAATGGGGAGTGACTGCTCAAGAGTACAGGGCTTCTTTGGCGGAGTGGGGGCAGGGATAAATGTTCTGGCATTAGATAGTAGCGGTGGTTGCACAACTTTGTGAATACATTTTTAAATGTTGCACTGTATTTTTTAAAGGTGAACTTTATAGTATGTAAATAATATTTCATAGTGATGTAACTTGAGGGTAAACTATTAGATTTTAAAACAGCCAAAGTCCATGATATTAAAAAAAAAAAAAGAAAAGAAAAAAAAATACTCATTTGACACTATGAAAGATAACTATCAAACCAATTCCTTATTCTAAAAATTGGTATTTAAGAAAAAAACTAAATGTTTTGTTTTTTAAGGATAAAATATAGTCCATCTGCAGTTGGTGAGCTGTTTTTCACAGAAGACTGCCAGCTAACAAATATAAAAGTAACTCTGGAGTTAGAAAACCCCTTATTTGCAATTCCCAATTAAATAATTGATTCTGGCAAGGATCATCAGTGGATACTGAAATTACTGGATAAAAGTTCATGGGGAGGCCAGGTGCAGTGGTTCATGCCTGTAATCCGAGCACTTTTGGAGGCTGAGGTGGGCGGATTGCCTGAGCTCAGGAGTTCGAGACCAGCCTGGGCAACATGGCGAAACCCCATCTCTACTAAAAATATAAAAATTAGCCAGGCATGGTGGCGTGAGCCTGTAGTCCCAGCTACTTAGGAGTCTGAGGCAGGAGGATCGCCTGAACCTGGGAGGCAGAGGTTGCAGTGAGCTGAGATTGTGCCACTGTACTCCAGCCTGGGCAACAGAGCAAGACTCTATCTCCAAAAAAAGAAAAGTTAATGACGAAGGGAATATTCACACAGCAATGAATTATTACCCCAAAGATTATTTTCTAAGTGCAATGGGAAAACTGTTTCTTTACAAAGAAGAAAATTTGCTGCCATCGCTCTAAAAAATAATGAAACCCAGAATCACTACCTGAGATTGCTACCTGAAACAACCTGCATCACAAGCTTCCCGATGGATGTAACATGCAGTCACAACACTAGCTCTGAAGTATTCTTGGGAAAAGTGTTAATCTGAGTCTAATTAAGCCTTTAATTTTTGTTGTTGTTGTTGTTGTTTAATTCTTTAAAAAATTCACTTTGTTGCCCTGGCTGGTTTCAAACTCATGGCCTTAAGTGATCTTCCCACCTGAGACTCCCAAAATGCTGGGATTACAGGCATGAACCATGGCACCTGACCCAATCAAGCCCTTAAACCTATCTTAACTTTATTGTTAATAAAGGGACAGAAGAACAAGTGAAATGCCTGCTCCACCGGTGGAAGACAGGCAAATCTAGAAGATAGGACATTCTATAAGATAACTAACTGGTCTGGTCTCCTCAAAAAGTCACTGCTATGAGAAAAAAAAATATTTAAGAGAGAGGACTGGTCTAGAATAAGAGACTAAGAAGAGAGAGGGAAGGGCCAGATGAAATGTGGGCACCTCGAGTGGATCATGGTCTCGCCCCACACTGCCCCTCAAATAAAGCTGTGGAAGAGCTTCGGGGAACAGGTAGGGAGAGCTGCATGGGTGTTTGTGTATCAGTGATATCAAGGAATTAGTTTAAGTGTCTTAGGTGTGATATGATTATTATGCAGGTTAATGACTGTGTTTTTAGGAAACATTTTCTGATGTATTGAGGGGTGAAGCGTTATGCTATACTAATTTCAAAATAGTTTAGCAAGAATGAAAAAAAGAAGAGGCAAATATGGCCAAATGTCAACTGCCAATCCTAGGTGGTGGCTATACAGGTGTTTGTTGTACTGTTCTTTCACTTTCTCTAAATGTGTAAATGTTTCAAAATAAAGAGTTGGAAAATAAAACAGAAGATCTTCCCAATAGGGAAATGTGCAAAGCCTCTGAGTGATAACTGGAACCACCAGCCCCAAAGGCAAGGCCCAGCTGAGCTGAGATGGGGCCAGACCCCTGCAGCCCCACATCCTCACATACGCCTTCATTTCTTGGAGACCCCTAGAAGACAGTGAGCATGGTGCATCGCCTGCCTGCCGAGTTTAGGGTGCTCATACTCCTTCCCAAACACTTGAAGGTCTTTAGAATGACCTTTGCTAAGGAAAGAAAATTTCATTTTTTAAATTACATTCAAATAGAATTCTAGCTATCTGCATAATTTTTAAATAATGCTTTTCTGATTATAAAGTAAGGCATGGTACCTAGAAAAAAATATCTCATATCAGAGTCACACATAACTTCATCTCACAGAGAACAAACTCTTAAGATTCTGTTGAATTTGCTCTAGGAGGTGAGGAGGATTGTCTAATAACCAGCCCCAGAGGCTCTGGATTGCCCAGCAGTGATCTCATTGAGACCAGGCCCTCTTCCTTCCCAGGGACAGGCACCGGCAGAAAGCCACAAAGGTCCTCCAAGTGCCAAGCAGCTGGAGTCAGCCACCACCCCAACTGCCATCTGAACTCAACCTGCCTGGCACCCAAGGAGTCTGTTATCTGCTGCTTTACAAGAATGCCCTCTCTGGTTCACACAATGCACTCCTGAGCACAGCACTGCAGGGCATCCCCCTGTGCCCAGGGCAAGCCCACCAGGAATGGAGGACCCGCCCCGCTGGCTGGCTGCTCAGTCCCCTGCTCATACTCCCAGCTCTGCACAGAATCCCGTCTTTTCTCTTGTTCTTTCTGTATGATGTTCTTTTCCCCCTGCCTTTTAAAAAGTATTATCTCAGTTTCTTACTATTTCATATAGTTCCCTGTTTTAAGCATTGAAAACAGTATTTACATACCAAATATTCCATCATATGAATATATCGTAACTTCAATCAGTCCACTATTGTCGAACATTTAAGTTGTTTCAAATTTCTCACAATTTTAAATAAGGCAACAGCAAACACCCTTACTAGTCTTATTTGCATTTCTGATTGTTTCCTAAAAATGGGATCACTGTGTCCATGGATGTGGCTTACTTTGGATGCACATTTCCAAGTTGCTTTCCAGAAAGATTATACCAATTTACATTTCTATCAACTGTATTTGAAAGTACAGGTATTTCACTGCATCTTTACCAACATGATTATTTTTTAATAACCAATTGGATAGGTAGAAAATTTTTTATTACTAGTAATGCTAAACTTTTTTATATAAATTGCTTATATTGATTGTGTTATAAATTGTCTCCGTGTGTAAACTGCTTTTTTCTACTGTGTGTGCAGGCAGTTGTGGAGTATATGTATGGCCATATGTGTGTTATATACATTAAAAATGCCAGTAATTTGTCTATAATACATTTGTAAATATCTCCCTGGAATGTCCTTAACGTCATAATTTTTTTAAAATATATCATCTTTTCCTTAATAATTCCTTCCAAGGCGTTTATTTCTTTCACATTATAAGCTGAAATAATTATGTGCCTGTGTTTTCTTGTCATTTGTTTTTATGGTTTTGTTTTTTACATTTAATTCTTAATTCATCTGGAATTTATTTTGGTGCATGCTATGAGACCAAGATCTAACTTGACTTTTTCCTTCAAACATCCTATTTTTCCAATACCTTCCTCATTGGTTTATGTTGCTTCCATCATCATATACCAGGTTCTTATGTAGACAGGGATCTCTTTGAGTATTTCTATTCTATTTTACTTCTTTTTTTTGTCCCAGTATCATACTACTTTAATTACTATAACATTATAAGGCATTTTAATAACCATCAAGGCAAGTCCTTTCACATTCTTCCTCGACAAAGTTTTAGTAGATACTATCTATTTCTTCTTCTACATACATTACAATCATTTTGGCAGGTTCCCAAGAATAATTCCATTGGAGGCTGCACTGAACCTCTGTGCAATATTTGAGAACTAAAAATTGTATAAAAGTCAATCTTGCCATTCCGGCATATGACATGTCTTTGTTTCTTAAATTTTTATATCACTCAGTAAGGTTTTTAGGTTTATTTTTTCATTCAGGTTTCCTACTTTTCTTCTTTTCATTCTATTTTATTTCCCCATTATATTTATTAACTGGTAATTGCAGGGATTTAAAAGAAAGTCTTGTCTTTGCCTTGTAGCTGTCCACTTTTCTGAACCTCCTTATTAAGTCCAAGTTTTGAAATCAATTCTGTTAGGTTCTACAGGACAGAAATCATACCTCTTACCTCAGTTCATATCAAGTGCATCAGCCTTCAAAATACTGTCTAGTCATGAAATAAAAAAATATATCTGTATGTACCATATGCCAGGAACTATTTTATTCATTTTTCATATTAACTCATTAAATGCCTACAACCTGTAAGTACTTCTATTATTCCAATTTTATAGACATGAAACTGAGACACAGGGAGGTTAAGTAGCCTGCCCAAAGTCACACCACATCCTCAGAGGGATGAGGATTTCACATCAAGCTCTCCAGCACTCTCTTGGGCTTCACTACTAATTTTGGAAAGGAATCTGCCAATACTAAGAATGACACTGGCTGATTGAGATGATTTAAAGAAAAAAAAAAGACCTTTATATGCTGCAATCAAAGGGATTCTTCATTCAACAGACACTCCCTGCCTCCCATGTGCCAGATACTGTTCAAAGGCTGAAAGTATCCTTCACTTTAAAAAACAGGATGCCGTTTAATAAACATGCCAAGTTACACCCAATTTTTGTTTTGAATCTACACAAATAAAGGTTTTCACCTTTAATCTACTGATGGGAAGTGTTATATTAAAAAATTTCCTAATACCTTACCCTCCAGTATGGCCCTCATAGGTGGAATGGAAGAGATTTATAAGTACCTACAACACAAATAAACAAACATACAAATAGCTTTTTTTCTGTTAATATTAGATTTTAGCAATAAGGTGATCCTCTGGAGCATTCCAGCTTCTGCTCTGCTCTGGAAAAGCCCAAGGTTATCAGTGCCTAGAAAATCTGAACAGCTTCACTGGTAGAACAATCAAGCCATGGAGCCTACCCTGGAAGTAATTTTTAAATGAATTTTCTAGTTTCTTGCATGGATATTGGTAATTTTGGATTTTCTGCTTCTTGGGTTGATTTGGTGGTTTAAATTTTCTCAGAAAAAGAATCCATTTCAATGAAATTATCTACTATTATAGACACAAACACCATTTTCTTTTCATGCTCACATTTTCCTATAGCCATTGTTATTGTCCTGTCAAACTTCTAGTTTTTTTTTCTTTTTTCTTAGATTTACAAAAGATTGGTGTATCTTATTATATAGGTTTCTGCTTAAGAGGCAACTCTTACATTTCTCAATAATCTTTAATTTTTAATCAATGTCTACTTTCAATTCTTTCATTTTTCCTATTCTCCTGATACTTTTTTCCTTTTCCCTTTTCAGATTGGACCATTCTCTTCAAACTTGGAGTTAATAGCTTAGTCTCAACTTTACCTATGAGTTATTTGGAAAAATACTTTTTAAATGTATAAGTGATATTTAAGATATTGTTATTTAAAATCTATTGCTGCACTGTGTCCAGAGAATGTAAATGTAGAAAACAGACCTTCTGATTTGAGAAGTTAGTTGGGGTTTTCTTTCTGGCCTGCTGCAGGTGGTCAGTTTTTTGGGGTTTTTTTGTGTTTGTTTTGTTATATTTTTTTGAGATGGAGTCTCACTCTGTCGCCCAGGCTGGAGTGTAGTGAATCTTGGCTCACTGTAACCTCCACCTCCCAGGTTCAAGCGATTCTCCTGCCTCAGTCTCCCAAGTAGCTGGGATTACGGGTGCGTACCACCACACCCAGCTAATTTTTGTATTTTTAGTAGAGATGGGGTTTTCACCATATTGGCCAGGCTGATCTCGAACTCCTGACCTTGTGATCCACCCATCTCGGCCTCCTCAAGTGCTGGGATTACAAGCATAAGCCACCACACCTGGCCAGAAGAAGGTGAGTGCTTGGCAGCTGTTCCGTCAATGCCATGTGCAGTGCCCAAGCCCTAGTTCCATGTTTGGTGACTGTAGCCCCTAAAGCCGAGGCCTGGCATTTTGCTGTTTCACCCAAGCACCAAGCACAGCACCTGGCAAGTAGTAACCAGTCAATAAACACAGGTTAGTTGGAATTAATTAATTCACTCCAATGACTAGACTAGCAAGTGTTTCCAGGTCTTTCAGGAACACTCTCATCTGTCCTTTACGTGTGTCGTGTTCTTCCCCTGAGCTTTTCCTGTAACGTTCTCAGCCCTGCAAAGGGACCTGTGCCCCTCACCTCAGGAAAGTGCTCCGGCTGTCTCTCTGGTGGCGATTTCTGTCTGCTTCTTTAGAAACAACAAAGATTCTGAGTAAAGAGTGAAGCTGAAATGGAGCGGGGGGCTGAGAGGCACGGGCTGCTGGGGACAGGCATTTGCACCCATGCCCAGCACAGAGCTGGCAAGAGCTGCTCTATAGCTGCCATTTCCCATGCACCACGCGTCCACCGGGCACAGGCGCCATGCCAGAGAAGTCACCACAGATTACAACAGATGCCCCCCTGAGCACCCTGGTGAGTAAAAGCACAAGACCACGTGAGCAACCCAGTGTTTGGCATTAACATCGTTCCTCAGGGACCCACTCACCTCTCAGGACTGTCAAAAGAAACTGAAGAAAATGATTGGGTGAAATCAGAAGCCCTCTGGGCACAAGCCTAGCAACACAATTCTGAAAACATGAGCACATTGCTGGTCATACCCCACTTCCTACCTGTCCTTGCCACTTCCATTCTTCAGATTCACATCTGTGCCATTAGAAACTAGGATTTTCACAAGCCTAAAGGAAACAAACTTAACTGTAGCTGGATGAGTCACTTTGATCACTCAGAGCCCACAATAGTCCAGTAAAAATTGGTAACACAGTATCCAAGATGCACCTTTGCAACAGTTTCTTCTGCACCTTCGAGAAGCCAGCTGGTTTTAAAACCAGGCATCATTAAACCAGAAAACTACCTCTTCATTCCATATACATGGGCTTTTTACCTTTGACACGAGTTATTCATTAAAATCAAACTAAAGCACATGAAGCAGATTGTGCTACCAAAATAATTCACTGTCCTTTGAATGGCCATTGTTAAAATATTTTTAAATGGTAGCATTTAATGAAAACACTTTTATTTTTTTCAAATGGCATTTAATTAAAATATAAATGAAAATAAAGCATTAATATTAATACTTATCTCTGTGTGGAACAGATAATAAGAGCGTATCTGTGAAAATTATATCTCAGCAACCTAGCAGAAAGTTTTCCAGAATAAACCTCTCTTTACATTTTTTAAAAAGAGAAATTCGAATTCCAACAACCAGTTTTCCAAGAACATATAAAATATATTGCATGTAATTAAATGGCTACCTTTCTTCCTCAACATACGATTACATGTTTTACATTCTCTCCTGCATGTTGTGTAACTTTATGATTACAACAGCTGGATTTCTAAGCCATCATATGGTGATTTGGGGGACAGCAAAGAAGTGGCATTCCTCTATGGCCCTTTTCCCTCCCATCCCTATCCTGACCAGAGCCTTTAAATAAAGTAAAAAAGTTAAATCCCCAAGAGAGATTTTTTTAAAAAAAAGGAAAAGGCATACCTGATGTATCCTTTCTGGGCAGCAACCATCAGAGCGGTAAAGCCAAACTTATTGGGAACATCAACCTTAACATGGCTTGGGAAAAACACAGAGAAAATAGATGAGCATGCTCCACATAGCTCCTGCAGATTCAAAGCTGGTGGTTCTCATGGGGCTTAGGTGGCTAAATGACTCATGTTACTAATTTCTTCAGGGCCATTAAGTCTTTTCTTGTCTTAGATTGCTAAGAATCTTCTAAAATAGATCCCTAATTTTCTACAAGATTCAAATGTATAATAAAAGAGAAAATTGCTGTAATTTCATTTAAAATAGGCAGTCTCTTCGGCTGAAAGCCATTATGCCATCAGACAAAGCACTGTCCGACAAACACAGCTCTTTAAGATAGCTGAGGACGGTATCTTCACTGCTGACTCTCAGCTCCACCGAACACGAATCTGTATTGGTGGAGACTCAGGCTTTATCCCTTGCCTCGCCTCTTACCTACCGGGTAGAGAGCAGTGCTGTTCAGAGAAGAAAAGGGAGGTCTTCATGCCCATGCTCCAGCATAGCTGCTCTGGCTTTTTGTGGGAACCTTCTCTTACGAGCTCCAGATTACAGAGCTGAAATTCACAAATGACTTGTCTTCTAGGGCACTCAAAACTATTGATTCGGAAAGAACCTAGGTAACATTGTCTACTTTTCATTTAGGAGGCAGCTTCAACTATCTCATCTGCAGCAGCTATATTCACCATTTTCCCTCTAGTGTTATATCAACCTTTTAAATTAGAAAGCAGATGATTGGGTGATTCCCTCGTTTCATCAGAAATTAGACATGGGCATTTGGGGGTGAAATTTGCCTAAATGGCTTGTAAGCAAGTGACAGAAATTATTTCTGGGAAGAAAATAGGACACCCAGCCTTGTAATTTCCTTTTACAATTTCTATTACACAATTACAAAATATAACATTTACATGGGGCTTCAGGAGCATCTTTATTAACTATGGTTTATTAAGTCACACCAGTCACCTGAGATCCATTTTGGAGGCAGTTTCAAAGGCATGGGAAATTTTAGGAAAACAAAGTGAAGCTACTGCATGTATTTCTATACACTTTATAGGCACGGGAGAATGGCCGAGTTCTCTCACCCTCCTTGAAGTATTTGGACAAGCAAATCTTCATCATTCACACTGACAGCCCGATGAAAGTGCTCACTACTTATGGGCTCTCCTGGAGAAATGAGATGGAAGGCAGTCAACCAGAACATCAGGAAAGGAGACTCCTTCTTCTCCTTCTTGCCATCTTCCTCCTGTGGCCTTCAGGGGATCATTTCCAAGAAGGCACTTGGCTAGTCCTGTAAGTATATCTTACATTTCCTACTCAAATGCTTCTTTTACCGAAAAAGACCTTGTTTTCACATATTAAGAGAACATTTTGACTGACCTAAAGGCTTGGGACATTTTCAAGTTATAAAGTATTGCTTTGTGAATGTTATTTTGATATTTGGAAATAATCCTTTCACATTTCATAAGACTTAATAAATGTCTCCTACAAGCAAGGGAAACCTCAGCCACTGTCACAACGTGCTAGTTTTATTTGCCAAAGAGATGTTAAACTACTTGAATAAACAAAAAAGGACAAAGTGCTTTAACATCTGAAATTAAAATTTTCAGTTCTTCCCAGGAATGTGACATACATATTGGCCTTGCCTGCCCTGAGCTTGTGGGGGCAGAAGGGCTTCTACCCAGGGAGGTAGGGAGGTGGGAGCCCTGGAAGAAAATCCAATTAGGGGAGAGAGCCTGCCAAGTGTAGAAGACCCAGTCGAGTCCAGAAGCCTGAAAGAACGATGGGCAACAGCAGGGGAGGAGGGCATCCTTTGTACAGGGGACATCAGCTCCGCAGGGAGGCCAGCGGCAGAGGGAGAATAAAGGGTTACTTGGAAGCCGCCCTTCTTTCTAGGCCTTTACAGTTTCATTTGTTCCTTATTCTATACCTTCTGATTTTAAAAATTATCACCATTAAGCATAAATGAAGTAACACAAGTGAAGCACTTAGAACAGCACCTGGCACGTCGTAAGCACCCAGCACACATCTGTCGTTGCAGTGACGGTAGCGGCAGCTGCCATCGTCTGTGGATACAGCCCCCCCACCTCTTACGTACGCCAGCTGTAGGCCCAGCCCCTCACCTGGACTCAGCAAGCATTTGAGTTCATAATTCCTGGCCTAAGTAACCTCAAAGGTCTCATTCACTCACTCAACAAACCTAAGTAATGTACATGCCAAGTCCTGTGCTAGGCTCTGGGGGCTTAGCATGAAAAGAGCTAACCATTAGCTCCCATGCTCATTTACACTGCAGTGCCCACTTTCAGCCCGTTATTACTCTAAACTCTGAAAGAAAATATCCACTCCTACCCTATCCTCCCCCACTGCACCCCACACTGCCTCCTGGGGCTCACACAACCTCCCTCTTACAGCCTGGCCC
This sequence comes from Plecturocebus donacophilus, assembly GCA_004027715.1. Classification (NCBI taxonomy): domain Eukaryota; kingdom Metazoa; phylum Chordata; class Mammalia; order Primates; family Pitheciidae; genus Plecturocebus; species Plecturocebus donacophilus. The sequence goes on from PVKP010017037.1 coordinate 46,278, forward strand.
AGAGAGATCAGCTGGCCTCCCTCTTCCTGCTCCTTATGATAGAAAATCTCTCTGGGATATCAGTTCCTGGGCATAGGAGACACTTTTCTCTGGGTTTCCCTGGAGGGTTTCAGGGGTGCAAAGTGACCTGGGGAACATACAACCTGGGAAAACAGTGAGACAGGAGAATAAAGGGATTTCTACCAGAATGATCTTTAGCTGAGACCTTTTCCTTTCTCTCCTAAAGATAAATGTATGCCAAGTTTAAATTATTTTGAAATAACAATTCTGTCTGCTAGAGTTTGTCAATCTCTTACAGATTTTTTTTAGCTACATTATACTTCCTTTTCATCATTCCACACATTTTTTTAGACCAAAAGCTTCATAAAAGTCGCATGATAACCTGCCCAAGGCCAAGGCTCGCAGCTATCCCTGGACTTCCAAGGGAGGTCAGGCGTCACCCAGGGGTTTCACTAGAAGGGCTTAGGAAGGAGCCGGATTTTATGCCCCAGAGGACATGTGGCAACATCCAGTGACATTTCTAGTTGCCACAACTAAGGGAATGGTGCACTGACATCTGGAGGACAAAGGCCAAACAAGCTGCTGACCATCCACAGTACACAGGACAGCCCCCCACAAACAGCCATCCAGTCCCCACATCCACAGTACACAG
>PVKP010017038.1:0-46928 GCA_004027715.1 Plecturocebus donacophilus
CAAAAAAAAAACAACAAAAAAAAAGAAAATAAATTACATGTCAATATAAGCCTATTAGTAAATCTATGTGGTAGGTGATTCAAATTTAACTCTCCTTTTATCATACAATGTTTTGATATGAAACTTTCCTTTTATATCTCCCTAAACCAGCATCATGTAGGTACCTCAGGGCTCAATCTGCCACACAGACAGTCCTTGGCATCTCCCCAGCAGCCCTTCCTTTGGTAATGCCCCAAGTCCCGCACCGATGTGCTACCTTCTTTTGTCTAGTAACAAGTATTCCTCTGGTAAAATGTCATGTTGGGAGTCTGCTCCTTGGTTTAAATTTATATTGATTAAATGAGATTCATCTCAATGTGTTAATTTCTTACTGATAATTTATCTGACAATATAATTCATGCTAACATTTAAAAGAAAGGCAGTGATTTATGTGGATCTTCAGAGTCTCCAAATATTTAAAAAATGGATAAATCTTTGATGATGGGGATTTCAAGTTCTTTACAGGTTAGGATAGTAAGAGAACTAGAAATACTTTAAGAGAGCAAAGGAAAAAAGCTTATAAAAAACAGTCATAGTTTGATGGTAAAAATGTTAATTATCATAATCCACCTATAATCTTTCAAAGTTATTTTTTTCTGAAGTCACTTCTGATTAATGGGATGTTAACCTAGAAATCTTATTTTTGTTTATTTTCTGGTTACCTTAGAGATGCTTTTTCTCTCTTCCTATTGCCATGGAGATGGAGGCTGGCAGCAGTGGTTCTTCTCACAACACTCCACATGCAGTAGCAGTTCATGTATTTGTATTCTAGGGAAGAGAAAGCTGGCTGAATCTCTTTGCTTTCATTTTTTATCCCATTTCCAAACTTGGCAAAACCCATACAAGATTCTCTAAGGACAAAGGAGACAAACAGCTTTGGGTTGATCTCTTTCCAAATCATTTGGGAAGGTCTACTGGGAGGAAAGCTAAACATCTGACTTTGGGATCTGTTAATTCCTACTCTTTAAGCACCACAGGCTTTACCAATTAGGAAGGGTAATAACATTCTTCATCAAATATACACTCAGCAAACAAATCAATAAATAAAACCTTTGTTTCCTCCTTATTCTCAACTCTCCCATACGGAATGTGAATAGTACTATGTTGTGGCTCTAATTGGTATATTTGCATATTGTTTAACTCAATGTTACAATCTCCTTGTAACAGAAAGCACAAGTTCTATTTTCATTGATCTAATTAGCAAATTTACATATTGACAGACCTAAGAAGATTCTACCTGAAGCATTTCCTTTTATTTAAATATTTTTCCAAGTCTCCAGAGTCTGCCCTTTTGGGTGTGACCTAGTTTCCAAATAAAGTCACAGGCCATTAAAGGACAACATTAGGGGTAACAATAGACCACATGTACAATGGTGGTCCCATAAGATTACAATATCTCCATTTTACTGTACCTTTTCTATGTTCAGATATGTTTACATACACAAATACCATTGTGTTAGAATTTCCCACAATATTTAGTACATAACGGTAATGTGCTCTACACATTTGTAGTCTAGGAGCAATAGGCTAGACACTGTAGCCTAAGAATGTAGTGGATTATGCCGTCTAGGTTTGTGTAAGTACTTTCTGTGATGCTCGAACCTCAAACAAAGATGAGATCACCTAAGGACACACTTCTCAGAATAAATCCCTGTCATTAAGTGACTCCTACTGTATTTAGCATGCCCCGGTGCCCTCTGAAGGTGTTTTAAGCCCTGTTTTCAGGAATTAGGCATTTGATTGGTCTCCCTTTGTGAATAATGTATAATACAGCACTGATGTTTGGTTTGTCTAATGAACTGGTGCGCAATTGATGCTGCTTTCACAAGCCACTTAAAGAACATCACATTCTCTCTATGCAGAACGTCCTTTTCAAACAATATGTATTTAGGTTGTATTTTATAGAAAACTGCATGAACAATGAGAGATTGCTAAGCAGAAGTGAGTAAGGTTCTTTCATTACAAGTTTCACGTAAGTTCTATTCTAAGAATGCCAGCTAAACAAAAGTAGAAAGCAGTTCGCGTTTATTTTTCTTTTGCATGAGCCTAAGTCAAGTCAGGGCAGGAGTTTGCAAGATGTTTCTTTGCAAACAAAAGTACAGATATAATAAATTATGCTGTTGCTAGTGTTCCTGTGCTAACAAAGTTTAATAATCTTGGATATGAAAATCTTCTTTGTGAGTTATTACACAAAACATAATAAATTTTCAAACCTATACTTGAGGGCCCAAAAGAGCTAGATAAATGGTCAGCAGAAAGAAGGAAACATTGAACAAAAATGCAATCATAAAAAATTAAGCTTAAAGTCAGCGACAATGGCTTATGCCTATAATCCCAACACTTTGGGAGGCCAAGTAGGAGGCTAACTTAAAGCCTGATGTTTTGAGACCAGTCTGGGCAACATAGCAAGACCCCTATCTCTAAAAATTATATTTTTGAAACCAGGTGTGGTAGTGTGTGCACATATAATCCCCACTATTACACGGGCTGAGGCGGGAGGATCTCTTGAGACCTGGTGTTTCATTTAGTGGTGAACTAAGATTGTGCCACTGAATTTCAGTCTCCTGGGTGACATAGTAAGATCCCATCTCTTTAAAAAATTATATTAGATCAATCTCATGATTCTATTTGTCTATAAATCAGTCTCTGACATGGAATGAGACTATCAATCTCCATTGACTTTTTCTCTGTACAGCAAAGGGATTTTATTTTGGAGCCCATAGAGAAGATATTGACTTTGTCCTGCTTTTGTCCACGTGGTCTACCCAGGTGGTGAGAGTGAACAACGGCTTCACCACGGGGAAAGGATTGCTTTTAAATTCTTTCTCTTGTTCCCTCTCTCTCATTCTTTATTCTCTAGGTTACTTTGTTTGGTTTTTTTTTTTTTGCCTCTGCTCTCATCTTTACTAGACATCTAGGAGGAGCCTCTGATTGTTGTTTTTTTTGTGTGTTTTCTTTTCCTCCATCCTGTCAATTATTTTGAAAAGCTACTAGTATAAGAGTGAAGCTTGGAAAAAAAAAACCCAAGATTCTTTGTACTGCTCATCCCTACACATTATTTTTTTCCGTTTAGTTGACTTAGAGTTCAAAGCCTTAGCTAGTTTAGGATTTGACTTAAAGGCTTAGCTAGTAATTGAACTTGTATTAATGGCACACATTTTGTCAAGAATCTCACAGAGGTATTAAAGAAAGTCAGAAAACTGTATTGAATTGTTACTACATGTTACTTACCCAAATCCATTCTTTCAGAATCTTTGCAAGTCCATAAATCAAAATGTTTCACTGAGTTTTCAATCCTTGTTATTAAATTTAGAGAAAGAATTTACATTTACCTAAAAGTTAATGATTCCAATTTATCCTTAGAATAGAAAAGGTTAGCAAATCATTTTTATAAAGACTTAATCAAATTCCTTGGCAATTTTATTTGCCCTACACTTTTTGGCCTTCCATTCTGTTATATCATTCTGATTATTCAGAGATCATAGATGCAAAGTAAATTCCATGTTTAAAAACGTAATTTTGCCCAAAGATAAAGTAACCCTTCAGTATATAAAGGCTGCATCCTGGCTATATTGACTGAACTTTAATGTGATCTAATGTTTATTCAGAGATACAATTAAGATGACAAAAATGATAGCTCCTCCTCATTTTGATTAGAGATATATAAGCATAGCCTAAAATCATGTTTGTAAAATTATAAAATTTTGACCCATTTATTTATTTTTGCATGCTTTTTTTTCTATAATTTTGAAATTATATTTAAAATCATGCTGTGGTTGATGGCTTTCTTGTTGAATACATTTCATTTGGGAGGTGCTATGTTTTCTCATTTTAAACATTCTGCTATCTTTTAGATAGAACCATTCACAAAGTCTTATGTGTAAATGAACCATGAAGAGGAAAAATAAATCCCTCACTCAATATACAGAAGTATAAATATTCAAAAGAAGAAAATATATAAAAATTCTTTTTTATTTTGATTTTGCAAACAATTTCAAGAAACTTGATATTCTATGTCTTAAACCAGCATGCTTCTAATTTTTGAAACTAAAAAACAAAAATTGAAATACTTATGCTTTTAAATGTGTAAGAAGTATATAGATATGTTTAAAATATTATCAGACTTTAATAATTTTATATATAAGAAAGAATAAAGCTACCTAATGACATCTGCAGGTTTATTTCACGAATGAATTTCAGGGTAAGAAATGTTTACCACGACTCTAATTCTTCTTTACAAATCATTTATCACTTATGCAAAGCAGTTAAAGTAGTCAGATTGCTGAGGAAATGAAGAATAATTGTAGCTCAATTCTGAAAATTCTTCTTCTTATCTTCACCATATTTGATGAAGCTGTTAAGAATAATTTGTTGAGTCTCAGTATATGCAAAGTATTTGTTCTCACTAAATAAGAAACATGCAAATGCCATTAAAGCATTGACCAAGAAGCATTTTCGGAATGAATACATGAATCAAACAAATCTCTAAGAAGCATGAAAATAAAAGAAAATGAGTTTTAAAGTAAAAATGCTCAAAAAATTAAATACTGACTTTTTTGAAAGAAAATAATATGTGTAGACAGAAGATGATACAAATATAAAAGTATACTTTATTGACATTTAAGAGTACCAAAATATTTCTCTCCAAAATGTTGAGAATTGATACATTAAAGACTATGAAAATACAGGGAAACACTCTAATTGCCTGATGTCTGAACATACATCCTTCTTAACTGAAGACAGCACTTGTTTATCAGCCCAGAGAATGTACCAGCAGAATATGAGAAGAGATTTCACTAACTCTTCACATTTTCCTCCTTTTTAAAAGATTGGAACTACTGTCTCCTATATCTTGTCACTTGTGAGCATTTATTGCTCTTTGTTAAAATACTTTTTTTCTTGAGACAGAGTTTTGCTCTTGTTACCTAGGCTGGAGGGCAATGGCACTATCTCAGCTCACTACAACCTCTGACTCTTGGATTCAAGCAACTCTCCTGCCTCAGCCTCCTGAGTAGCTGGGATTACAGGGGAACACCCCCACACCTGTTTTTTTTGTATTTTTAGTAGAGACGGGGATTAATCATATTGGTGAAACCAGGCTGGTCTCGAATTCCTGACCTCAGGTGATCCACCCACCTCGGCCTCCCAAAGTGATGGAAATACAGGCATGAGGCACTGCGCCCGGCCTGTTAAAATACTTTTAAGCAAGGCTCCAAGCCACTGCCCTGAGAGAAATATAGTTTCGAGCAGAGGCCTCTTCCCAGTGACAGGTACAGCATGTGTCCATAAAATTCTGCCACTTTTGCATTTGTTAATCTAGCTTTTGTTTTGAGGACAGTATCTCAACTAAGAACTTATACGGGTTAAACAAAATAAATTATATATTTTTTCCACATCAGTATTTAATAGAACTGTTTGTTTTCTCAGCCTGACATGGTTGTGAATGTAAATAATATGTTCTGTTTCTCCAAGCAGAAGTCCCCTGCCAAAGTTTACTGGCTACTCTCTGGCAACTTAGATGCTACCAATAGAAAACTGGAGAATTACATCACATTGCATATGTGACATCCTAGTAGTTTTCAGGATTCTGCACACTCTTACAAAAACCAAACCAAACAAACAACAATTCCAATACAACCACACCACCACCAACAAAATATACCATAGACATGTTAACAGGCCATTATCAGATTATATGCTCAGGTAATGACTTTGAACGTAGCAATGTCTAATTAATTTAAAACCTACTAAATCAGGTGAGAATATATAAAACAAGTGAAATTTATTGTCATCGCCAAATATCTTGCTAGGACTTTCAACACATAGGCTGTACTATTCTACTAGGAAACCAAATAAAGAAAATAAAAAATCTATGGATTAGATTTTAGAGAGCATTAGAGAATATTTTAAATGCTATCCTGAGACATATTTATATTTCTTAAGTGTGAAATAGGATTATTTCTTATTTTAAATGCTCAGGAGAGCATTTAAAATGTTCAGACTTACAATGTATACTGTTTAGTAAAGAAAGAAGAGATTCCCAGACTTCTGAAACCAATATACCTTTCTATCCCCAAAATTAAAAATTCTGGGATGATGCATATTTTTCTTTTCTTGTAATAAATAATTTAGAGCAAAGGCAAAAATAATGCATCCACTTGCTCAAGGGAATACTTGCTAATGGAAGATAAGACTGTGAAACAAATAAATAGGCTAATTATCAAGAATAACAGTTTGCTTATCAAGAATGCCCTTAAAACTCTCACCTCTCTGTACTCACCAGTTCAAATTTATTATGCCATAAAATTGGCCCAATTCCAGCCAGTTTCCCACCATGTAATAGCTGCCTTAAACTTACCCAGCCCTGTATCTAAAAATAACATAAGCAACTTCTCTGTCTTTTCCCTTCTGAGATCTGCTAAGATTTTGTTAAGATTTAATAAATTTAGCTTTGCTTAAACATAAGAAAAAAAATCTTTTCTGGTGATATTTAGGCAAGTAGATGCTTGAAAATTTTGATACTCAAGGTTGTACCAACATCCTTTTAAGACAATCTTGCTGATAAAATGAAGACTCCTGCTTTAGAAGAGTTCATGACTGTGTTCTAGAGCATTCTGCTCAGAAAGTTCTGTCCAAACATAAGAGTGAGGCAGGTTCTGCATTGGATGAGAACTTCAATTTCACTTCAAGGTGCCAAATGAGAAGTTAATTTTTTCTCCTAGATATTGATTATTTGGCTTGGTTAAGTACTTCTTAAGAACTTTTGAGTTCTCAATTTATTTTAGAAGTTTTCTTATTCAAAAAAGTAAGAGCAGACTATTGGAGATTTTGAAACTTGAATTTTTACTCCCTTTTCATTCTAATGAGCTCCTTAAATGAACAAGTTAGTGAATATCAAAATTTCCTAAATAGGTACTGTAATTTTAAATTATCCTTTGTGAAATCATAGCATAAAGAGAGATAAGCATATTAATTATAATTTTAGTAAAAAAGTATGTAAGTCAAAGAGTTTTGAGCTGATTTGAGTACACATGTAGACCAAGAAAAAAACTAACAGTATAGGACAATAGCCTCCTAAAAGTTATGTATGAGCCTCTAAAATAACAGCCATATCCAGCTGCAGGCACATAAAACCTACAGTTCACATTAGTGAGAAAGTTTGGAGAGATCTGCCTGAAAAAGACTTTTTGAATACAATGAGACAAGACTGAGGAATGTTCTCATAAAATTTCAATTCGTGACTCAACACTGAATTGTCTAATAATGACACCAATCTGATGAGAACTTCTGACCTTATCAGTTCACAGGGCCAGCTCTTACAGACTCATCAGACGTGTGTTCACTCCCTTTATTAAGAAAGTTCTTTTATATACTATACCTACAACAAAAATAACCAGGATAGACAAAGAAATAAACAGTAGTGCTGTTAGTACTACTAGGAGACAAAAAACAAACAGGCAAACAAAAACACACCTGTCTTAGTTCCTGATGTTTTCTGGCAATCTTTAGGGAAACATTAAGTCCAAGCTCTTTTTTCATCTTAACATGTCCTTCTCTATTCATCCAATCCCTTTATTTATCTTACACAGACACTAGCCATTGTATTAGGGCCCACTCCAAATTATGGATGATTTCATCTTGAGAATTTTAACTACATCTGCAAGGTATTAAATTTTTGGTAGGTATTTTTGGATTTCTGTCAGGTATTATTTAACTTACTACAAGCTGAAAGGGTTTTATAAACACAGTTGCCCAGTATTAACCCAAAAATTAAAGGGAAAAATGGAACAAGTCTTCAATGGAAGCGTTCTCAGATACGATATAGCATTCTATTTTCATGTATCCTTAAACTCACAAGAAGAAAATATCTTTAAATATTTTGAGACAACCTTACAAATATTTAATCCATGCTTTATAATATTGGCCTATAAATTCCTCCATTATTTCACAACCTCTGCCACAAAATCAATAGACAACTCCCTCATCACTAACTCTAATAATCTTGACCTTTATATGTCTTAGTATACAATTGTCATTCTTCAACTTTTAACTAAGGAGATTTTACTTTTAACTAACTTTTAATTAATGAACTAAAGTTCCTGCTTTGTGATTTTTTCTCACTAACTTTATAGATAAAAATTTACAGTGCCAATGGAATTAACCAATTAAATGCTGTCCTGGTACCTTTCTCTGAAAATTTATGAAGTCCCCACTATTCATAATCAATACATAAATAATTAAGATAGTGACTTATTCTTTGAATTTAAACCCAGCTCAAATGTGAAGTGTAATATGATATACCAGGTTCATATTAGGTCAAAAACTTTATTGATATGTGTGGAGTCATTGAGCTTGAAATTCTTAAGAATCAAATTGACAAAACTAAGAACTTAGCCAAATTTGCACAATAACATCGAAAACCGGAAGCTGAATCCTAATAGAGCCAGTGTTCATATTGTCACTTTGTACTACTCCTTGTAATGTTCTTATACTTTCACTCAAGAAATCCAGTGGGAGAGAATATAGATATTTTATGACTTGAGGGCCATAAATAAAATAGTCAAACTATTCTTTTTTGGAAAACCAAACCTGAATAATATCTGTCTTTAGTACTACATGAGGCTACATAGTTTATATTGGTAGTCTATGTTTGGCCTTATTTGCCTCTTTTTACAAAAAGATCATTAATACCAATTTCCCTTCCCATTCAAATTACATCCATATATCTGGACAATTATTTATCTGTGGTTAAAATATTTATCTATTTTTTAAATAACTCCTTAACTCAAATCTTAAAAACCTAAATTTTCCTGTGATTCTACCTTTGTCTGATACATGGATTAATTATTGCTATGTTCCAAAAATGAGATATACTCTAATACTATTAAGTAAGTGAATTATACGCTAATACTATTAAATAAATTTAACTTTTTCACTTCAACTCAGTAAAGGAATAAAGTTTCTAAAGAAATATTATCATTGTTAAGATAAATTTCAGGACCTAAGGAATAATTTATCTCAAGAAGATAAATTCCTCACTTCTTAAAGATTATGGGTAATCCAAGAACCTTTGTATCTATTCACACTCAAGAAATATATGCAAGTCTTAGCTGTTCCTATTCAGCTGCATAGAAACCATCAGAGACCAGTAGTTTATCAATACTTTTCTCTCAATCTGAATTCAAAATTCATATTTTCTTAATGCAATAGGTCACCTTTCTTAAGGTCTCTCTTTAGAGACCATAGCCAGCTTGGTTTTAGAGTATCTCTTAAATTTAATGGTCCCCATGCTGTTCAGACCTTGTTGCTCAATGAAAATACATAACATTCTACAAGTAAGCATTTGTCTTATGCAATTCTGTTACTACAAACATTTAGATTTATTGGTGAATTATTCTAAATATTGCTACTTTTCTATTAACAGAAGGGACATATCATAGTTGCCTAGTCTTTTTGAGAACAATTTATGCCCTGAACATTTTTTAATAGAATCTCACTAGAAAATTTACATTTAATCTTCTTTGTTGATGTTTATGAAACAAGAAAATATCTGAAAAAATATTATATAAGGGATAGCACCTATGCCTCTAATGTGGACACTAGCCAGAGGCACAAATCAGCCTGAATGGAAGAACTCATTGCATTTAGCTGAATTTGTGATTAGCCAGGGGATATACCACACACACACACATATATTATTAGCCAACCCTTCTGAGGTAGTTCATCTTTTTTTCTTTTTAACCTCAGTGGAACATAATCTGAATGATTATTAAGCAATTGAGTACTTAAAAGTTTTTTTTTTTAACTTAAAAGACTTTCAAGTACTCAGTTGTTTTCTACAAAGCGATTATTATAAATACCGAAATACAACAGATAACATGGATACTTAAGAACATGTTCTGAATGATTATTACATGAGATGGTCTCTCAAATACTAGTCCTATGATGAACTCAAATGTCCAAACCCTTGATGAGATTAAAAGAGGATACTATATATGTTAGCCATTAGCTTCATGGTCAGAAAAGAGATATAGTTGGGCCAAAAATTACATGAGGATATTTGGTGTTTCCATGGTTACTGCATTTTTAGCTTCAAAGAACATCAAATGTGACCTTGCAAGGATGTTACATGAAATCACCTACCACAAGAAAACAATAGTCACTTTACTGAATCGAGACTGATAGTGAAAAATTTACTAAAATGAATGAGGGTTTTCTGGTGTTTGTTGTACTGATGGTCAGTTTTATCCTGGGAACACTGTAAGTGGCATGGACTAAAGCCCACAGCTCAGAGTTCATTTAAACATCTCAAAAGATTATCTCCTACAATGAGTTCTGAATATTATTTTATCATTGCTTATTTGGGGATAACTTGAAGCATTTCTTTTCCAGAATGGCTCTGAGAATAGCAAAGTTACATTTACCCTTTATTCTCAACCAGATATTTACCAACCAATCTGTTCAAGGACAGGAGCAGCCCTTTTACTGAAACTACATTGAAGAGCTTTGTAAAGTCTTGCTGTTTACTCAGAAACTTAATTTTCTATATTATAATGAGTATAAATTACATATATAATGACACCCATTTATATATAGATAGATCGATGTATAAACATATATATATATATAGAATGCTCATATATATATATGTATAAACTCTAATACTAAACTAAGCAAAGCTCTCAGAGACCTTCAAATTTTCATGGTATAAAGTTTGCCATCATTGACAAGAAGATCAATTTCTGTTGGGATTCACTAACTCTCCCCTTATGATTTAGAAACAAACTGGGCAAATCAGATTTGACACCTATTTTAGTAACTGCCTTATTGTAAAGAGACATAGCTCAATACTGCGAAGGACTAATGTAATACAGGCAATCTTATCAGTACAGTAACTTTGACTCAACATCTTTCTAAACAACTCTTACTTGCATGATCTAAAACCTGGAGACCCAGAGTTTGTTAAAAGAGAACAGATTCTGTTGATGGCTATGAAATATCATAGAAAAAGACATAATAAGGCACTGTTAACAACTATCATGGAAATTGAAGGTTTAAAGCTGAGATACTTTTTTGTTCTTGTTGAGACAGAGTCTCACTCTGTCTGCAATGGCACGATCTTGGCTCACTGCAACCTCCACCTCTGGGGTTCAAGTCATTCTCTTGCCTCAGCCTCCTAAGTGGCTGGGATTACAGCTGCATGCCATCACATCTGGTTAATTTTTGTATTTTTAGTAGAGACAGAGTTTCTCCACATTGGCCAGGCTGGTCTGGAACTCCTGACCTCAAGTGATCCCCCCTGCCTTGGCCACCCAAAGTGCTAGGTTTACAGGCATGAACCACCAAGCCTAACTGAAAGCTGAGATTCTTAGAACTCTTCTAGAGTAATGTTCAGTACATTCTCAGACTGCTATAATGATACTACCTGAGACTGGGCAATTTATAAAGGAAAGAAGTTTAATGACTCACAGTTTCACATGGCTGCAGAGGCCTCGGGAAACTTAGAATCATGGCAGAAGGTGAAGGGGAAGCAAGGCATGTCCTACATAGTGGCAGGAGAGAGGGAGGGTGAAGGGGAACTCCCAAACACTTTAAAATTCATCAGCTTTTGTGAGAACTCACTCACTATCACAGAACAGCATGGAGGAAACCGTCCCCCAAATCTGATCACCTCCCACCAGGTCCCTCCCTTGACATATGGGGATTAGAATTTGAGATGAGACTTGCATGGGGACGCAGAGCGAAACAAAGTGACAAGATGGCTTTTACCCACAAACTCCAGATCAAGGAGATGACAGCATGAAGTAGACGTCATCCTTCAAATACGCTTGAAACAAGATCCAGCTAACCAGGCCACACATAGTGTGTTCTGTATGTTCTCTGTTCTGTATGTTCTGTATCCTTCTATCATGCCATCTGTTTTCTTTCCTCTTTAATGGTTAGGTCCTGGATTATTATCAGGCACTTTCAATTCTCAACAGTCTTATCAATGAAGCCTCTTGTCTTTAATGTTGTTCTTTGCTGTTCTTTCTTAGTTTTTATTATGTTTCTCAATACTCAGCTACAATTTGATTGTTATTTGGTTAAAATGTACAATCAAACAAACTTTTGGGTTTGTATTAACTTCTGTTGTGTATAAATCAGTTTTTGTTTTTGATACTCATTTATGTATTAAATCAGTTGATCTGGGAAAACAGATCCATAGATCAAGTGAGGTTTAGATAGAAATAAATACCAGCCAGCCATCCAGAAAACTATCACAACCTCTGTCACAACCTTTCTAAAGAGTGCTTTTTTTATCACCACAGTAATAACATTTGAAAATCTGTCTTAGAAGTCATCTATTGTACCTAAACATTCACAGAAATAAACTTGAAAAATATTTAAACCATTTAAATCCAGATGGTATGTATTAAGAACCCATCAAATTTTATAGATCTTACAAGGAAGATACATTGCTTAGGCACCAAAAAGCTCCCTTATTTAAGTCTCCCTGATGATCTCTGTACTACAAATTTCACTTCCTGCCATCAGACCAATCTTGGAAAGAGTGCCAAAATATTTCCTCGCTATTAGGCAACCCCATATGGGTGCTTTTATCAAAAATGTATATTTAGATGGTTCTAACAACTAGTATTAGTTTTGTAGCACACAAGCCTATTGACTACTTCCCAGAAATTGTGTAAGGACCTAATATCTTGATACACTGATGCCTACATTCAAGAGAGGCTTTGATATTATCAAAAAAGGACAGTTTCTGGCTCATCAATTTCTCTTCCTAGAAAAAGAATATATTAAGAAATTTAATTTAAAAGAAAAAAATAAGCCTCAATTTGAATTTGATTATTTTTCTAAATATTTTAGCAATCAGGGAGGAGTTTTTGGACTACTTTCATCTGTCCCCAAGCTTCTTTTTTTAATGTTGTATAATTGGCTTGAAAAGTGCGAATAAGATACACATTATGATTCAGAGAATATTATGAAAACTAGATAGCGTAATTAAGGCCATAAAACCTTTTGCATGAAAAGTTTTTTAAAAAATTCTGCAGACTGTGGTCCCAAATAGATCCAGTTTGGACATAATAGGGTCTTCTTGAAGTAGAATACACTAGGCAAAGAATGCTTTATGCATATACCTGCAGATCTCTCTCTTGGATTTTTTCTATTATAAATTTTTTTTAAAAGATTCAATAATTAGACTAATATCAACATATCTCATCTGCGAGTTCTTTGGATTTGCAGTAGGTTATTGTATTAATTATTCTTCCTTTCTAACAAGTTACCAAAAACTTGGGAATATAAAACAATACACATGGATTAGCTTAAAATATGGCAGACTGCTTGCTTCATCAAAGCAAGTGAAAGAAATAGTTTGTTGGCAAAAGGAAACTTATAATCTCTTGTAATCTAATCATGAAGTGCCATCGCCTCAGGGATGATGATTAGAAGCAAATTATTCAAAAAAAGAGGGTTACTCAAAGTTGTGAATACCAGAAGGCAGGTTTATTTGGGAGCCATTTTCAAAGCTACTGACTTTAGACATTTTTGTATCTTTATTTAGTGGAGATACTTTTGGCTTCTGGATTAGAAGTAGTCTATACATTTATGACCATTATCCTTTTTATAGTATTTGACCATATTGCACTCCTCAAATTTAGGAGTGTAATTTCTAAGGCTTAATTTATGTATCATAGCTGATTTCCCAACACATGCTAACCAACCAATCAATAAGAAAATCTGACACTTTCAGATATTAGAAGAGCAATCATTAGAAACTCTATGTATAACCATGACACAGAAAACAGTGTTAAGATTTGTATTGATTATGACGACAGGCAATAATCCTCTACCATTATCAGCTTAAGGTAGACCAAAAATGTCAAGAGGAGGCTTGAGAACTAAAGTGAACACAATTGCTTCTTACTGAGATAAAAGATACTGGATCAAATTTAATTGTCTGTCCTGGATTAAACCATTTAGGACTGAAACTCATTGCAATGCATAGTTTTGAGTGAAGGTTCTTACATAGCTAAGAATTAAAACTGATATGGACAGGAGGCAAGAGAATACTGGGTAGAAGAAGGCAGTTTCTTGGCAAAGGCCCTACCATGAAGCCTAGAAACATGCAGGTCTAAATGGAAACAGGCATTCCTATTTTTCTGCCCAAATGTTGCCTTTTCCAAGATCACTTTGGCTTGCTACAGCCCCCATCCTGTGCCCATATAAACCCCAAGCTTCACAAAGAAAGGAACAGAAGAGCAGCAGGGCAGAAGAGTAGTGGAGTGTCACAGCAGAGAAGGAGAGAAGAGAAGGAGCATATGAACAATGAGAGGCATTCAGTGGGGGACAGAGAGGAGATAGGCCATGGGATGGTTGAACTCCAGGCATAATCATCTTCCCACTCCATTCCCCTTTCCAGCTCCCCTCTCCATCCCATTGAGTGATGGAGAGCCGTCTCCATCACTCAATAAAATCCCTGCATTCACCATTCTTCAAGTCCATGTCACCTAATTCTTCCTGGACAGCAGACAAGAACCCAGGTACCAAAAGTGTAGGGTGTAGAAGGCTGTCACCCTGACTCTCTACTGAGCTGATTTAACACTTAGCTGTCCTAAATGCTACCATGGGGCTGGAGACCAAAAGCCCTCACCCCATCTGCATTCTCCCTCTCCTATAAGGGGTTTGAGTGTGCAGTGGCTGAGCAAAAACAAGCCACATCATTGTTGCAAGTTCCACAAGAGTGTCAGGGAACTCTCCTCTTTCAAAATCAAAATATCTTTCAGTGCCTGTGTTAATAATTCTGTGGCCATGAATACTTTCCTGCCTCTATACTAAATCATGCAGAAAATAAGCAAAAACAACATAGGCACTTAATCTAGCAATTTTTATCCAAGAACTGAAGACTGGGAATCAACTAAAACACCTTAATTTTCAATACTAATAGATTGTTCATGAAAGCTCACTTCAACATCCTCAGTTTACTTTGTCTACTAATCCAGAAATATCATGATATAAATTGTGTTAAATCCTGGCCAGTTTTCTACTTTCACAAACTACTTTAACAATTCTTAGCTCAGACCCTAAAACTCCGTTAACAGGCTGGCTTCATAGTACAAGTAACCTGTATAGCCATATGTGGCTTAATGTTCTGCTGTCACCATTTGGAAATTCTTAATAATATTTTAACAGTTTGTAAATAAAATTTCTCTAAGTCCTCTAAACTATTGTCAGTTCTGCTTATTCAAATCTTCCTCTCATTTTTTTTTTTTTTACTTTCAAGACATTACTAAGATGTTATTGAGATGGTAGTCTTGTTTTCTGTCGAAAATCTGAAACAATTAGCTTTGCTTGATTAATAGTATTTTTTTTCCTGACACTCTTTTGGGGAGTTTACACTTGATATATCTGTTAGGACATGCTGCTTTATTTTATTTCTCTTACTAAGCTTTGTTTAACATAACAAGATAAAAGAGTTAAATTCTTCCAATAAGAAAGAATTCATGTTCACTATAATTATGTGAGCTTCAGAGTGGAAAAACCAATAGGGAGTAACATTGGGAATTTAACTAGATGAAAAATAGAATCCTGCTTTTGTACAGAGAAGTGGTGCAAAATGTTGTTAAAAGAATTGAGTATTGTATCTGATGATATTAGTGCAGAATCTATTCTCTTGGATGGCACTGGTATACTCACCTCACCTTCTTCATTTTCCCCTTTGAGAAATTATTGAAACCATCATACTTTTCCAGCGGGTCTTCCATGTGGTTGTACAGCTGGTGTGCTGGAGACGGTGCTCTGACTAAAGAGCTAAATGGGCTTTAAATCCATCTTACATTCTACTAATTAATGTGTCTTCCCTGGAGTGGAGGTGATTCTCTGAGGAATGGGCACATTTTTCCTAATTTCACAAGGGCATTTTACAGATTAGTAATGGCATTGCTCACAAGGGCAGATGTCTAAGTAGTATCTATTTGTGGTACCAAATATGTGAGCTGAAGAGCAATGGGTAGTACATACCAGTACCTCCTTCTTTTCTCCTCTGTGCTTAATAAAAAGAAGAATCTCATTAAAACTGTGTAAGTGGAGTATCCAATTGGCATAGATTAGGGAAAATAAGAAAATTATGCATTATCTTGCCTGTCTTCCTCTAGTTAGCTCAGGTTTTAGGCAGATAAGCTAATGGTTTCCATATGCTAGGCAGTGATTTGCTTCTGCCATTCCTTCTTGAACATGTCAAAAATGCTCATGTCTTTTTCTGCTTGCAAGAAAAAACAAACAATGAATTAAACTCTCAGTCCTGGATTCTAAATTAGTTATTGTCCTATTCTATTTTTTCCTGTCTCATTATCAAAGTAATTGAAATATTATTCTAGTCTACTATCTCCATTTCCTTAGCTGTGCCTTTTCAGCACAATGCAGTGGAGCCTCAATTTTTATCAATGCAACTGCCTGGTGGGGCTGCTAGGAAATACACACCTCATTTCCAGGCATGGTGATGTCATGAAGGGATGGGAAGTAAAGAAGCACTTATGGGTTACGTTCAGTCCTCTGGGACTGTACAGAAAAGCTTATGGTGGAGCAGGCAGTTGGTAAGTTAACTGTAATATATTCAGATTACATATATAAGAGAAAGGAATGATATTTAAAATGAGCTCAATAATTTGCTTCCCGTTCACTTCAAATGAATGCAGAAATTAATTATTTTCCAGAGATGTCTGTGTAATCCACTTAAGCTACAGACCAGGTTTGCCCCCGGGTAAATATTTTAGAAATCTCTGGAGCTTCAGGACAGGCCCTCCCCATTAATAATGAACGTTAAAACTTTATCTAAATTGCTAGTAAAAGATAAAGAGTTCAGTGGAGAAATGTTACAGCAGATTTTACAGAAAAGTAGTCTAAAGTTAGTAGCCATCATGAAAAGCTTCATGGAAGATTGAGGAGCTATGAAAGGATAGGTAGGATTTAGATACATTGAGAACAGAAGCAGGGCAATTGGGACAACTCAGGCAGTAAAATCTTTAAAAGAATATTTGTTGTGAAAATGTCACTCTGTAAATTGATAGAACAATTAGTTTCTTTCTTTGCAATGAAACATTTGTGGCACTCATCTCTTCAATATATGTCAGGTGGTATCAGAAAAGTTAAGATTATAGGCAAGCTATGTCATTGGCAGCTTACATTATATTCCTGTAGATAGAAAACAAAACAAAACAGAAAGCTAGATTGATTTCTCTATATTTGGATCTCTTATGCTTTTAAGTAATCAGCAGATTGCTCAATTAGCTATGATCTTTTTTATTTTCTCTTCAAAAGTTTTAGAATTGCATTCATTTGATGGAAGCAAAAAAGGTTCTCTAGTACTGAATCTTGATTTACTGTTTTTAAAAGCTACAACTTGGAGAGTAGAAAGAGAATTTATTAAACATGTTGGAAATGTTAAAATATTAAACAATATGTACTTTCTGTGTGCATATCAATGTTATATATTAACAATCATCAGTTACAACACAGTACAATGCTATACTACAAAACAGTCAGACTGTCACCAAAATATTTCTTAAACAATTCTTACCAAGAAACATGATCACTGTGGTTAATGGCTTAGACTCTAGAGCAGTGCCACCAACTAGCTAGGAAGTTTGGCCAAGTTACTTAATAATTCTTTGTCTTGATTTTTTTTTATCTCTAAAACCATGATAATAATTGCATTTAATTTGTTGGATTCTTTCGAGGAGTAAATAGCCTAATATGTAAAAAACATTTAGAGTAATAACTGGTACCTAAGACTTCAATAAATATTCCCTTTTATATTGTCAGTTGGCTAATATATGGGAAAAAAAACCACTATTTTATGCATTTTCAGTGACATAAGAATGAGAGTCCCTGCATCTAAGTAGTTGAGACATCACATTGAAAAAATGCCTATTGACTTCAGAAATTTTTTAAAAAGTTTAATTATAGAAAAAAAATTGGAATTTAGAGTATCATTGTAACTGTCAATGTTATCATGATCATCATTACCAACAATATAAATACTATCCTCATTGGTTATTATAATTACTATTATCACGGTAATAATGAAATTGACTAAATCTTTGCATTGTACCAGGCATTCTTCTAAGAATTTAACATATATTAACTCATTTATGTTTTCCACAAATCAATATTAATATTCTCATTTTGTAGTTGAAAAAACGAGTATATCAACTAAGGACATTCAGTTAGTAAATGAAGATGTCAGGTTTTGAACTCAGAAATTTTGTCACCAGATCTCATGCTCTTAGATTAAATTGTGTATGTCTTTATTGCAGTAAGAACAGCTTAAACATCAAAAAGAGAATGTCACACTGATAAAATAATGTCACATATATGGGAAAATTATAATACACTTAATAGAAAAGGTGATTTTAGAAATGAATAAAAATTCAAAACCCAAGATAAAATGGAGGAAGAGTCTAAACACAGAACTACTGAGGGAGCTGTTAAAATCATGAATAAGATAAGAAGTTAAATGTCTTTCAAAAAATACAAGTCTTTGTCTGAGTGGTAGAATCACAGAAAATGTTTAAATCCTTTATGCTTTCTCTCATTTTCTAAGTATACTTAACTGAGAAAATAATCAAGACATTTCACTTTTCAAAAATATATGCGGATTCTGAAACACAAGCTGCTATCTGGAAACTATGAGCTTTTCAAGAATAGTGATTAAATACTAATTTGTGTGGTTTTACATTTTATTATACTGAATATGGAGAGTTGTTAAAGAATAAGGGGTCAACCAATATTTTAGAAGTTTAATTTCAAAATAGTGTGCGAGAGAAAGGTCTTCTCTGCTTCTCCAGAAAGCAGATGTTTCTCTAGAATACTTGTGATGTTCACAGTATTATTTATCGAAAGTCTCAGCCACTAAAATAGAAATGGGAAATTGGAAGGAACAAGGGATACATTCAGGAGAGATTTCTAAGAAACAGTGGATGAAACCTTAGCAATTGGTTCTAGCAGTGGGGAAAAGAAATCAAACATGTTATTGCATATTGTTACGGCGTCCACTGAAATTTCTCACAAAGAGTTAAGCTGGGCTCTTGGTGAAGTACCTTTCATAAATCATCGTGGTCAGCCTCTTTCATTGGAATATTAAAGTCCTTGTTTGACAGTGTACATAGAGAAGTACATTACCAACTGACATTACTGTTGTGTAACGTTAATGAGAATTTGTTAATCTGAAATTACAAATAGAATTTTAGAGAGGATACATTTAATCTCTCTAACTATCACAGTCTCTTACGGCTGAGAAATCCATGTAGGAAAATAGAGTGAAATTAAAACTTGCTGGGTGAACACAGAATCAAAGCAAGGGGGGTTAATTATATGATTTGAATAATTAATAGCATGAGGCTAAAATGTAGTGATAGATCTCATTTAAAATTTTCCTTACACTCAGACAAGTGGATTCTTGTGTCAGAACACTCTTTTGGGAAAAAGTAATACGTTTAGAAGTGGCAATTCTAATTAGTCCCTGTAACTATTCTAGTTTTCTGTCTCCACGTTTACGTTACGGACACCACTCATAACTTTTCTACTGATTAATACAACTTTGTATTTCCTAATATATTCACATTTTACAGTTAAGAGTATCTGGCCTGTGGGTTCCTTGGATATTTAACATAATGTTCCATTTCATAGCTGTGATCCACTATGAATTGATTTAGTTTCCTTTTCAGGGGAAGTAATGGAAGCAGCCCTATTGCCTTATTGTGAGGATTAAATGAGTTAATATATGTAAAATGCTTAAAAGAGTATCTGCTAAATGGTAAGCACTGTTAAGTATTAATTTTTCTATTACTATTATTATGAATTTATTATATTTTTCCTCAATCTTCAGGGATGTATCACTATAGAAAATTACTATCAATATAGATCCAAGATCGCATTCCTCTTTGATTGGAAAATGACTCCACCATTCAAATAAAGCGTAAATTATGGTCAGATTGATGTTTGACTCTTGGTTGTGCTACACAGTAAGTGTGAGGACTTGAACAAAGTATTTAACCTCTCTGAATCTAATTTCAGAGGCCTTGAAATCTGCTGACTGCCCATTCACATTGTTTTGTAGGCTCAATACACATTGATGGTAACTTGCCCATTTCTGGATATAGTAATTTATATTTACTAATATAATGCTATTTATTAAATGTAACATTTTAAAAATAATTAAAAATATTTACAAGTATGAACCACTGCCTATCAATTTTGTATATTTTCCTAATTTCTACTATGTATCTTAAAGATAAGTGGAGAAAAATTTCCATAGTAAGCAGTTTAAATCATTGCTCTCTTTTCCAAAGATAATACAATATACTAGGCATGTTACTAATTTTTCCTTTAATGAAAATCACAAATGTACGGATTTTGTTGTCGTTTTACGTTCTCACCAACAGAAAAAGGCATGGATGTCATAGCTGAGTTAAACAAAGCAGATTATCCCTTGGGAATCCTTGGATTGGATCCCTGAGAGTCCTAGAAGGTTAACAGGTCCTGGGTCTTTAATATTTATATATTTATTTATTTACAATTTCTTTTATTATACTTTAAGTTCTGGGGTACATGTGCAGATCATGCAGGATTGTTACATAGCTATACACATGCCATGGTGGTTTGCTGCATTCATCCCCCAGTCATCTACATTAGGTATTTCTCCTAATGTTATCCCTTTTAGACTCAGGAGTTGTTGACACCATTGTAGATCTTTTGAAACCAAAAGAATCAGCAGAAAAGAAAATGTCATTCTGTAGGCAGAGGAACAAGAAGAACTGAGTAAAAAATAAGCTCTGATGAATTTCATTTATACCTTTTTCCCCTGGGTTTGCAATATACTATTACATCCTGGAAATAAGTCACCCTTATCAAACATCACCTTGAATGAGCTTTTGTTCATTCTGTTTGTTTGTTTGCAAATTATTTCTGACGAAGATAGAGTTTATTCTGCATCATTATGTTACAACAGTTGCACATATTTGAAAAGTCAAAGGGTGTTGTAGGCAAAGGAAATGTCTTGAGATAAAGCACTGAGGCATGAAATGTTTGTTCTGTTCAGTGTTATTAGGGCATAAAGTGCAAAGCTGGAAGTCCCAGAAGTGAAAGAAAGAAAGGTAAAGCCTAGCTCACGGACTGGCCTATTTCCTATGCTATGTTTGAGTTTTTTCCCTCTGTACTTTTAAGCAGGAAGACTGATGTGGATGAATTTGCAGTTTAGACAGATTACTCTGTTAGCACCATAGAGAACAGTACATAAAATTGGCAAATGTAGATAAGGAGGCAGGTTAAGTCAAAGTAGATGATCTTTAAGCTATTATCTTTAAGCCATTGCTTAAACATAATACTTTAAGCAGACCTTTTGGAGAAGTGGTGCTTAGGACACTAGATACCACAGAAGGGAGGTGGGTGGGGTTTCTGTGATGGAGGAAACTAATGTAGAAGGAAACAAACAGAACTCAACTATTTATATCACCATGTTGTCTTAGACTGAATCTGGACAGTAATAAAAGTCTATTCATAAAACGTACAGATTTTTAACTCACTAAAAGTGTGCCCGATGTGTCTGTTCTTGATTGGTTTATGTAAATTTTCTGGTTATTTCGGCCAGCCATTGGGTATGATGACATAGTCTTTATTAGAAAACGTGTTTGCTCTGTAAAGCCAAAGATTATCTGAACTCTAGGAAAAAAGGAAAAATAAGGAGAAAAAACAAGAAGGAAGAGAGTGAGAAACTGGCAGAATATATTTGCAATTATATTGTAAATTATTTAACGCAGCATTGTCAAGTAGAAATATTTAATAATTAAATAATAAGTATTAGGAAATATTTAAAAATACATAATTTTGTTTCCTAGTGACCACATTAAAAAAGGCAAAGAGAAATAAGTGAGATTGTCATAAATAACATTTTATTTAAGACAATGTATCCAAAATATCATCAGTATAATGTATAATCAATATAGCAATTTTAATGAAATATTTCTCTTAGAACACATCTTAATCCAGATACTATATTTTAACTGGATATACTAATTACCATGAAATTTACAATTAAAAATGTAGATTCACATACCCAAGTCATTCTAAAAATGCTTAATTTTTTCCAATAATTCAATCTATATTTAAAAATTAATTAATTAAAATTAAGTAATTTTATATTTTTTTATTGTATATTAGGTTCTGGGGTACATGTGCAGATCATGTATGATTGTTGTATAGGTACATACATGGCATGTGGTATTCTGTCTCCATCTCCTCGTCACTTATATCTGGCATTTCCTCCCATGTTATTCCTCCCCAACCTCCCTACCCCTGGCTTTCCCTCCCCTACTCCCCCGCAACAGACCCAAGTGTTCCATGCTCCTCTCCCTGTGTCCATGTGTTCTCATTGTTCAACATCTGCCTATGAGTGAGAATATGTGGTGATTTGTTTTCTGTTCTTGTGTCATTTGGCTGAGAATGACAGTTTCCAGATTCACCCATGCTCCTACAAAGGACATGAACTCATCATTTTTTATGGTCGCATAGTATTCCATGGTGTATATGTGCCACATTTTCCCTGTCCAGTCTATCATTGATGGGCATTTTGGTTGGTTCCAGGTCTTTGCTATTGTAAACTGTGCTGCAATGCACTTAAGTGTGCATTTGTCTTTATAATAGAACAATTTATAATCCTTTGGATATATACCCAGTAATGGGATTGCTGGGTCAAATGGAATTTCTATTTCTAGGTCCCTGAGGAATTGTCACACTGTCTTCCACAAAGGTTGAACTAATTTACACTCCCACCAACAGTATAAAATCATTCCTATTTGTCCACATCCTCTCCAGCATCTGTTGTCTCCAGATTTTTTAATGATCACCATTCTAGCTGGCATTAGATGGTATCTCGATGTCATTTTGATTTGCATTTCTCTAATGACCAGTGATGATGAGCATTTTTTTCATATGTCTTTTGGTCTCAATATGTCTTCTTTTGAAAAGTGTCTGTTCATGTCCTTTGCTGACATTTGGATGGGTTTGTTTTTTTCTTGTAAATCTGTTTTAGTTCTTTGTAGATTCTGGATATTAGCCCTTTGTCAGATGGGTAGATTGCAAAAATGTTTTCCCATTCTGTTGGTTGCTGGTTCACTCTAGCAATTGTTTCTTTTGCTGTATAGAAACTCTCGAGTTTAATTAGATCCCATTTGTCTATTTTGGCTTTTGTTGCCAATGCTCTTGGTGTTTTAGTCATAAGTCCTTGTCTATGCCTATATTCTGAATGGTTCTGCCTAGGTTTGCATCTAGGGTTTTTATGGTGTTAGGTCTTATGTTTAAGTCTTTAATCCATCTGGAGTTAATTTTAGTATAAGGTGTCAGGAAGGGGTCCAGTGTCTGCTTTCTGGCTAGCCAGTTTTCTCAAAACCTTTTATTAAACAGAGAATCCTTTCCTCATTGCTTGTTTCTGTCAGGTTTGTCAAAGATCAGATGTTTGTAGATGTGTGGCATTGCCTCCAAGGCTTCTGCTGTGTTCCATTGGTCTATATCTCTGTTTTGGTACCATTACCATGCTGTTTCGATTACTGTAGCCTTGTAGTATATTTTGAAGTCAGGTAGAGTGATGCCTCCAGCTTTGTTCTTTTTGCTTAAGATTTACTTGGCTATGTGAGCTCTCTTTTGGTAAGGGTTTTTTTTTTTAGTTCTTTGAAGAAGGTCCTAGGTAGCTTGATGGGGATAGCATTGAATCTATAAACTACTTTGGGCAGTATGGCCATTTTCACAATAATGATTCTTCCTAACCATGAGTATGGAATGTTTTTCCATCTGTTTGTGTCTTCTCTTATTTCCTTGAGCAGGGGTTAATAGTTCTCCTTGAAGAGGTTCTTCATATCCTTTGTTAGTTGGATTCCTAGGTATTTTGTTAGACTGTTATCAGTGTATAGGAATGCTTGTGATTTCTGCACATTGATTTTGTATCTGAGACTTTGCTGCAGTTGCTTATCAGTTTCAGGAGATTTTGGGCTGAGACAATGGGGTCTTCTAAATATACAATCACGTTGTCTGCAAATAGAGACAATTTCACTTCCTCCTTTCCTAATTGAATACTCTTTATTTCTTTTTCTTGCCTGACTGCTCTGGCTAGAAATTCCAATATTATACTGAATAGGAGTGGTGGAGAGAGCATTCTTATCTAGTGCCAGATTTCAAAGGGAATGCTTCCAGTTTTTGCCCATTCAGTATGATATTGGCAGTGGGTTTGTAGTAAGTAGCTTTTATTATTTTGAGATATGTTCCATCAATACTTAGTTAATTGAGAGTTTTTAGCATAAAGGGCTGTTGAATTTTGTCAAAGGCCTTCTCTGCATCTATTGAGATAATCATGTGGTTTTTGTCTTTGGTTCTGTTTACATGGGAAATCATGTTTATAGACTTGCATATGTTGAACCAGACTTGCATCCCCAGGATGAAGCCTACTTGATTGTGATGGATAAGCTTTTTGATGTGCTATTGCAATCAGTTTGCCAGTATTTTATTGAAGATTTTTGTATCTATGTTCATCATGGATATTGGCCTAAAGTTTTCTTTTCTTGTTGAGTCTCTCCCAGGTTTTGCTATCAGGATGGTGTTAGTTTCATAAAATGATTTGGGAAGGATTCCCTCTTTTTGGATTGTTTGGAGTAGTTTCAGAAGGAGTGGTACCAGCTCCTCTTTGTACATCTGGTAGAATTCAGCTGTGAATCCATCTGGACCTGGGCTTTTTTTGGTTGGTAGGCTATTAATTGCTGCCTCAACTTCAGCCCTTGTTATTGGTCTAGTCAGAGGCTTCATCTTCCTGGTTTAGACTCGAGAGGCTGCAAGTGTCCAGGAATTTATCCGTTTCTTCGTGGTTTACTGGTTTATATGCATAGAGTTGTATGTAGTAATTTCTGATGGTAGTTTGTATTTCTGTGCAATCTGTGGTGATATCCCCTTTATAGTTTTTTATTGCATCTATATGGTTGTTCTCTCTCTCTCTCTCTTTTTAATTAATCTGGCTATTGGTCTATTTTGTTGATCTTTTCAAAAAAAACAGCTCCTGGATTGATTTTTTGAAGAGTTTTTTGTGTCTCTATCTCCTTCAGTTCTGCTCTGATCTTAGTTATTTCTTGTCTTCTGCTAGCTTTTGAGGTTTTTTGTTCTTGCTCCTCTAGCTCTTTTAATTTTGATGATAGGGTGTAGATTTTAGATCTTTCCATGTTTCTCATGTGGGCATTTAATGTTACAAATTTCTCTCTAGACACAGCTTTAAATGTGTCCCAGAGATTGTCATATGTTGTGTATTCGTTCTCATTGGTTTCGAAGAACATCTTTATTTCTGCCTTCATTTCATTTTTTATTCAGTCAACATTCAAGAGCCAGTTGTTCAGTTTCCGTGAAGTTGTGTGGTTCTGAGTTAGTCTCTTAATCCTGAGTTCTAATTTGATTGCACTGTGGTCTGAGAGACTGTTTGTTATGATTTCTGTTCCTTTGCATTTGCTGAGGAGTGACTTACTTCCAATTTTGTGGTACATTTTAGAGAAGGTGTGATGTGCTGAGAAGAATGTATATTCTGTGGATTTGGGGTGGAGAGTTCTGTAAATGTCTATTAGGTTTGCTTGGTCCAGATCTGAGTTCAAGTCCTGGATATCCTTGTTAATTTTCTGTCTCCTTGATCTGTCTAATATTGACAGTGGAGTGTTAATGTCTCCCACTATTATTGTGTGGGAGTCTAAGTCTCTTTGTAAGTCTTTAAGAACTTTATGTATCTGGGTGCTCCTGTATTGGGTGCTTATATGTTTAGGATTGTCAGCTCTTCTTGTTGCATTGATCCTTTTATCATTATGTAATGCCCTTCTTTGTCTCTTTTGATCTTTGTTGGTCTAAGGTCTATTTTATCAGAGACTAGGATTTTAAATCCTGCTTTATTTTGCACTCCATTTTCTTGGTAAATCTTCCTCCATCCCTTTATTTTGAGCCTATCTGTGTCCTTGTATGTGAGATGGGTTTCCTGAATACAGCACACTGATGGTAACTGATGGGTTTTGACTTTTTATCCAATTTTTCAGTCTGTGTCTTTTGATTGGGGCATTTAGCCCATTTACATTTAAGGTTAATATTGTTATGTGTGAGTTTGATCCTGCCATTTTGATGCTAGCTGGTTGTTTTGCCCGTTAGTTGAGGCAGTTTTTTCACTGTGTCAATGGTCTTTACCATTTGGTACATTTTTGGAGTGGCTGGTACTGGTTTTTCCTTTCTATGTTTAGTGCTTCTTTCTGGAGCTCTTGTAAGGCAGGCCTGGTGGTGATGAAATCTCCCAGCAATTGCTTGTTCAAAGAGCATTTTATTTCTCCTTCACTTATGAATCTTAGTTTGGCTGGATATGAAATTCTAGGTGAAATGTTCTTTTCTTTAAGGATGTTGAATATTGGCCTCCACTCTCTTCTGGCTTGTAGGGTTTCTGCTGAGAGATCTGCTGTGAGTCTGATGGGCTTCCCTTTGTGGGTAACCGACCTTTCTCTCTGGCTGCCCTTAGCATTTTTTCCTTCATTTCAACCCTGGCAAATATGATGATTATGTGTCTTGGGGTTGCTCTTCTTGAGGAATATCTTTGTGGTGTTCACTCTATTTCCTGGACTGGAATGTTGGTCTGTGTTGCTAGGTTGGGGACCTTCTCCTGAATAATATCCTGAAGAGGGTTTTCCAGCTTGGATTCATTCTCTCCATCATATTCAGGTACACTTATCAAATGTAGATTATGTCTTTTTACATAATCCCATATTTATTGAAGGCTTTGTGCATTTCTTTTCACTCTTTTTTCTCTAATCTTGCCTCCTCATTTTATTTCATTGAGTTGATCTTCAATCTCTGATATCATTTCTTCTGCTTGATTGATTTGGGTATTGAAATTTGTGTATGCTTCACGAAGTTCTCATGTTGTTTTTCAGCTCCATCAATTCATTTATAATATTCTCTAAGCTGTGAGATTAATCTAATGATTAATGAGAATAATCATTAGCATTTCATCTAATCTTTTTTTAAGGTCTTACTTTCTTTGCTTTGTGTTAGAATATGTTCTTTTAGCTGAGAGAAGTTTGTTATTACCCACCTTCTGAAGCCTGCTTGTGTCAATTCATCAGACTCCTTCTCCATCCAGCTCTGTTCCTTTGCTGGTGAGGAGTTGTGATCCCTTGGAGAAGGAGAGGCATTCTGGGTTTTGGTGTTTTCATCCTTTTTCCACTGGTTTCTTTCCATCTTTCTTTATTTATCTACCTGTGGTCTTTGTAGTTGGTGACTTTTGGCTGGTGTCTCTGAGTGGACATCCTTCTTGTTGATGTTGAAGTTATTTCTTTCTGTTTTATAATTTTCCTTCTAACAGCCATGCCCCTTTGCTGTAGGACTGCTGGAGGTCCACTCCAGACCCTGCTTGCCTGGGGATCACCTGCCACAGCTGTAGAACAGTAAGGGTTGTTGCCTGTTTCTTCTTCTGTTATCTTCATGCCAGAAGGGTACCCACCAGATGTCAGCCTGATCTCTCCTTTATGAGGTGTCTCTTTGGATATATGGGAGTCAGGGAGCTGCTTGAGGAGACAGTCTGTCCTTTATAGGAGCTCAAGTGCTGACCTGGGAGCTCTGTTGTTCCATTCAGAGCTGCTGGGGCAGTACGTTTAAGTTTGCTGCAGCAGAACTTATAACCACCTTTTTTCCCATGTGCTCTGTCCTGGAAAAGTGGGGCTTTATTTATAAGTTCCTGACATGCTGCTGCATTTTTTCAGAGATGCCCTGCCCAGCAAGGAGGGAGTCTAGTCTTAGTCTGCCAGCAGAGGCATTGCTGAGCTGCTATGGGCTCTGCCCTGCTCCTGTGTGGACTTCCTTGTGATTTTGTTTACAGAGGTACAGTTAGAACTGCCTTGGTAATGGCCGTCTGCCTCAGTAATGGCGGACTGCCTCAGTAATGGCGGACTGCCTCAGTAAAGGTGGACTGCCTCAGTAAAGGTGGATTGCTTCAGAAATGGTGGACTGCCTCAGTAATGGCCAATGCCCTTCCTCGCACTGAGCTGGACTGTCCCAGGTCCAGCTGTGCTTGCTGTGAAATTCTAAATTCAGAGTGTTTCAGATTGCTGGTCTTTGTTGGGGTGGGACCTGCTGAGTCAGATAACCTGGCTCCCGTTTCAGCCCCCTTTTTTTCAGTTGAGTGTGCAGCTCTGTCTCCCAGGCATTTCAGGTGCCAGTCAAAATGGCCAACCAGATTTGTGTGAGTTTATTTGCGGAGACTCCGTGGCACTAGCTAAAACAGCCATGCTGGAAACTCATGGTACTTTTCAGCCCAGGAATCTCCTGATCTGTGGGCAGTAAAAACTCATTGGGAAATGTAGTGATTACTCACCCTCTGCGTTGTTCTCTCTGGGAACTGCACTTCAGAGCTGTTCCTATTCAGCCATCTTGGGTCAGTCACCAAAATTAAGTATTATTAAAAAGAGTTCCTCAGTCACATCAGCCATATTTCAAGTACTCTGTTGGCCCTTGTGGCAGTGACCATATTAGACAGCAAGATACCAAGGCTAGAATGTCTGTAGATATCTCCTGAGTGAGAATAATCAAGGAATAGGGAATTCTGGCTAATTAAAATTATTTGACACCACAGAATATAAAGAAAAAATCTGCAGGGTTTTTTTTTTTCTTACTGCCAGAAATACTTTACATTTTCTGAACTCTGTTTTCTGCCTGAATTAAGCCAAAGTATCAGGAGATTTAAGGCCAAAATTCATTCAGATATTCTCATTTAAGATAGTAGCTGAAGAGGCAAGATGCATAGGAAATTTGAAAGAATAAAACTTGAAATCAGAAAAGGTTGCACATACCTTTATGTGCTTATTTACTCTGGTTTGCTTTAGTAAACCTTGGAACTTAACTTGTTTCCTTATCTTTTTTTTTTTCTCTAAGAAACAAATGATGGCTATAAGCACTCTGCCAAATGAAGACATATTGGTATTTTGGGGATTCTATTTTAAGAAATTTTCTCCATAAGTAAAATAATATTTTACTCTGAATCTATTTAGTTCTCCAAATTTTAATGCATTGCTAGCTAACACTTTTTTTCCTTTCTCCCTGCTGGGTGTTATTTGATACAGTATCATTTCAAAAATTAAACATGAGGCTTAAATTGGTAGATGGGAGTATACTGTTCCATCTATTTCTGTATACATTTGAAATTTTCCATAGATTAATTTCTTGGGTAATGTCACTAATAGAGCTGATATTTGAACCCATTCTGTTTTATTTGTGCTTTTACAGCAACTTCTTTGTACTGCTATATTGCTATCAAAGTAAAGGCACAAATGCAAGGGTTATATAACCTCCTTTCCAGAATTCTTGATTCTCAGGGCTGGTTGCCCTTTCATTTACGTAGATACTTGCAGAGCATATATATATATATATATATTTCTCTCTGGTCAATGACAGTGATTACCTCATTTAAAGGTAAAATAATACTGACAAAAATCAATATTTAGTAAGAACAGCTAACATTTAGACTTCTTATCTTACATGCCAAGCACTATTTAAATGTTTATCTGGAATAACTTATGTAATCTCTACAAAATCCTACGAAGGAGGTTTCATTATCTTCACTGTGCAGATGAGGAACAGAGAGATTAATACCTTGCCCAGTTTCACATAGCCAGCTAACAATTGATAGCTCTAAGGTTCAACTGGGACTTGTAGGGCTTGCCCTCCATCTAAAGCATTGTGGAGCCCTGACTTGCTGCATGAGTCCTGTAATAGACAAAGTCATTCTCTAAATCAGCCGAAGGTCTAACTGAGGAGAAACCTCCAACCTATTTGAAATGAACAACTCAAAGACAGATGCAGTTAAATAGAACCATGTGGAAATAATAACAAATGAGGACTGATGGTCGTAAGATTAAAAAGATTATAAGGAAAAGCTTTGTATAAAATTTAGCCTGCAGCTGCTCAATGAAGAGTGAGTAAGGTTTGATTGTAGGAGGGGTTAGAGATGAGATTTCAAGAAAAGGCAAAAGGTTAATGAAAGTATAGAAATATATGCCTTTTGTAGAATAATGTGGGAGAACAGCTGCTTATAGCAGAAGTACCATTTGGAAAAATTGTTATTTCAGAATAATAATTACAACTCATGTTCCCACAGAACACGTCTTCCTACAGATACAGAGACAGAGTTCATAGTTTCAGTGGATTTTCTTTCTACCTAAGAAACTGGAGCTCAGCTCCCAGCAAGCAGTTAGCATTTGCTTCTGAGAATTTATAAAGTTCTTGTGCTTATGAATAATGGTTGTCTCATCTCACCAGGTGCTTTCCATCTTCTTTCATGCTCAAGACAATTCCACTCTTCCATTGAATATAAGAATATTTTACTTTGATTATTCTACCTCTCAAGTAACAATGACAAATTTTGTAACAGACTAATATAAGCAAATTCTAGCTCCTAGTGAGCCTAGAAAACACGGTATCTGTTGCTTGCACACCAGTTAGTGGAAAGCCTGAACCACAATTAGGCTTGCTGTGTGTGAGGAAGCCCCTTTAGCCAATGCTTTGAAGAATATAAGCTCTGAAAGTCCTGCTGTTTTCAGAGAAGATCACTCATTCAGACCTAACTAATGGCACTCTGGTTTATAAAAGGTAGAAAATCAAAGGTCACAGAAAGTTCTGAGTATTCAGAGGAGGATGGTTTGGCATGAATTGTGATAAGGAATTATGTTTATAAATATGTCAAAAACAAATTAATAGACAATTCTGAGGATTAGTGATTGTTTATATAGGCATGCCATAGAAATTTTGAACATGATCAAAGTTGTGTTTAGCAACTTTAATTTGATGCCAGTATAAAAACATAATAATAAATAATAGAGTGGGTATGAAGATACATTAGGTAATAAGGATAATTTATTCTAACAATGGTCAGAATACAGCCCACCCTTGGATGTGTATAAGTTGACTGTACACGTCTGATAGCTCAGCATGGTTGCTCTCTTCCACATAATTGTTCAAAGTCAGGAGTTCAGGCTGGATGAGTTAAATTTCCGCAATAGTAATTTTGTCATACTTTTGTGTAGGATAACTGTTGGGTTGATTACTTCAACTTTTATCTTTCTTTTGTCTATGGATATAGTCCAAGAAAGGCTAGTTAAAAATAATGAAACAGCTATTTGTCAGTCAAGTTGTGAGCCAGAAGCTTATAGTTTCAAATTATTACATAATATTTCAAAATCTACTGAAACATACATCTATTATTTAACCAGGAGATTGATTTGATGTTTTTTAAATTTGGGGAGGACATGTTTTGAATGACATGGTTTAATTGTCTCAGATTAGACTGGTTATCAAAACGATACATGTTTGTAAAGCTGTCTCAGGTACAGGAAATAGCCTGAACATTTTGGCCAGTGATTTTCATACAACTTTATCAATGAGCACTATTATTGAAATTCATCATATATTTTCAATGCATATACAAATAAAAACAATAACAAATATTTACTGAGTGATTTCAATATGCAACATATTACCCTTGACAAATGGAGAATTATATAAAGATATTTATGACAAGCCCATATCAAGATATTTTACTACCGAACTATAATCTTACTATGAGAAAAAAATTCACACTTATAGGAAATGAAAACACTAAATTCAGTTTATAATGAAGATTTCAGCAAAACACAAGTTCTAGGAAATATTTTTGAAATGACAGATATCAAGATTATCATTTTGATATCAAGATTATCAAGACAGACTTTGTGAAAGATATGAGACTCAATAAAATTATCAAAAGTTGAAGAATTGCTGGGTGCAGTAGTTCATGCCTATAATCCCAGCACTTTGGGAGGCTGAGGCAAGGTGGATGACTTGAGCCCAGGAGTTTGAGACCAGCCTGGCCAATATGGTGAAACCCTGTCTCTACTAGAAAAAATACAAAAATTAGCCAGGCATGGTGGCACAAAATTGTAATCCAGCTACACAGAGGCTGAGGCAAAAGCTATATCTAAAAAACAAAAAAAGTTGAAGAATTGATTGGAAAAGGAAAGGAAGAGATGAACCAAAAAAAAAAAAAAAGGAGAAAAGATGAATAAGAAAGAATGTAAGAGGGACTAACTTGTTATTAGCACTCACTGCACTTTAACATCAAGTGTCCAAAGTAGGTAATTTTAGGCTTTGGTAGATTAAATTGCCAAAAGTTATACTAATAGTGAGTTACTAAAGCAGAATTTGAACCAAGGTTACTAAACCCTTTTTGAGAATTACACTGAGGTACAAAGAAAAATAGGAATTCAAATGAATATAAATAAAGTACATTTTAAGCCCACATAACATTATTGCTCAAAATAATATAAATAAATAAGCCAACACATTATTGATGGTTGCAATAGGAACTCAATATGTTTGTACCCATTGTATATCAAATATATAAAGACATGGAGATGATAATCAAGATATGAAACTAGTATACTAAAAAGTAAAATAATTGTACATATCAACCATACAGATAGGTACACAGGAAAAACATTAAAGGACACAACTAGAATAATTGTATTATAATTTTTTAGTATAAGAAAGGCAATCTTCAGGGCAATAAATATGTACTAGTTGTGTTAGAGTTTTCCAGCAAAACAGAACCAATAGGATATATGGAGAGATATATACAAAAATTAATGATGGGGATTGATTCACATTATTACAGAGGTTGAGAAGTTCTACAATATGTCATTTACAAGCTGGAGAACCAGGGGAGTTGGTGATGTAATTCACTCTGAGTCTGAAGGCCAGAAAACCAGTGGAGCTACTGGTAAAACTCTCAGTCTGAGGCTCAACACCTGAAAACCAGGTTGGGGGTGGACGTTTACATCCAACACAAGAGGAAAGTCCAAATTCACCCTTCCTCTGCTTTTTTTTTTTTAATCTGAGCCCTCAAAGGTTTAGATGATGCTTTCCCACATTGGTGAGAGGAGATATTTTTAAATTATTCAATTGATTTTTATGCTAATCTCTTCCAGAAATACTCTCATAGATACACCCAGAAATAATGTTTCACCAGCTTTCTGTGTATCTCCTAACACAATCAAGTTGACACATAAAATTAACCAGGATACTGAGATAGGATATTTCCCTTGATCCCATCACGGGAATCATGCAAGGGTGGCTCATTTACTCAGCCTGCAGCTCTGAACACCTCATGAGATGGGAAGCACTCAGGTGAGCGGGTGTAGGACCTGGGGCAAACAAAAGCTGGAACTGGTCAGTCACTCCTCTCTGGTGGGAGCAGGCTCTGTGCAGGCCCTGCAGCTGCATCCAAGCATGTTCCAATGTTCTTTTAACTCTACTGTCCTTGAAAGATATCTATGACCCCCGGATCCCAAAAGGGCATGTGTTACAATCAGTGCTCTTTTACCGTTTGCTATCCGCAGATGGCTAAGTGTTAAACCAGCTCACTGGAGGGTCTAGGTGACAGCCTTTTACACCCTGCCCTCTTGGTACCCAAGTTCTTGTCTGGTGTCAAGGAAGAATCGGGTCACAGGAATGAATTGAAGGGGAGTGTATGTGGAGAATTTTATTGACTGGTGGAAGTGGCTCTAAGCAGGAAAGGAAGCAGATGGAAAAGGGATGGAGTGGGAAGATTATCTTCCCCTGGAGTTTGGCCAGGGAGACTTCTTTGAAGTCTCACTGTCAAGCCATCCCTCTGAAGTCAACTGCTTCTCTCTGACGTCCAGCTGCTTCTTTTCTACTCTCCTCTATCCCTTCACTCTGCATTTCTGCCAGTGGAGCTTGGGATTTTTATGGGTACAAGGTGGGGGTGGGGTGGGCCAGTGTGGTTTTGGAAATGGCAACATTCGGGTGGGAAAACAGAGATGTGAAGTTCTCATTTTGGGCCACGGGTCCAGGCTTGAGGGTGGAACCCTCGCCATGGACCCACCCTCTTCTACCCGGTATTCGCTGTCTCCTGTCCATATCAGTACTGGTTCAAGAATTTTATGAAGAAAAGTTATTTATGATTGAGACATTAGAAAATTATAAACTAACTTATAGCAACAAACAGACAAAAGAAAAA
Source organism: Plecturocebus donacophilus (assembly GCA_004027715.1). NCBI lineage: Eukaryota > Metazoa > Chordata > Mammalia > Primates > Pitheciidae > Plecturocebus > Plecturocebus donacophilus. The sequence continues at coordinate 34,151 of PVKP010017038.1, forward strand.
CAAATATTTGTAGTAAGATGGTTGAAGTCTATTGTTACCTAAAAGTACTGAACTTGATTTTATGTCCTTGAAGAACCTTTCAAGTGCTTCTATGCCATGAGTAAGGCCAGTTCTTTTGTCTAGCTCTGCTAAACCCACAAATCTTTATCTATGAAGGTGACTTTTTGAATATTGAGAATACTCAGAGCAAGAAAACAGGGTATGGAAGAAAAAAATGAATAATATTTTATTTCTCAAATAGGTAACAAATTTTGAGAAGTAAAGGACAAAGATTAAAACTAGTATTGCAAGTCTTGTACATAGATCACATGATTAATAAATATTTGGGTAGCAAAGTTAATTACAGATTATTTATACTCACAACTCACCAAAGTCTCATCAACTTTATTCAAGCACACACACACACACACACACACACACACACATACATACACACACCCCTTGTTGTTAGCGTGCTTTTGAGGGACTGTGTTACAAATTTTGTCCCAGACACTAGAGATGAAACTCAAGTGAAAATGAGAGGTGAGTAAGAAGAGCTAAATAAAAAACAGAGAATATAAGCCTCTGGGAATTCGCAGAAATCTAGGAAGAAGGGCTTTGGGTTTCCCAGTAGATACAAATAAGAGCAATTAAATGAAATTACATGTATGTCTTAAAACTAGTCTTTAAGCTGTCACACAGTTTATATTTGAATAGAGGAAAATAATATGTGTGTGTATATTCTTTTTTTTTCTTTTTTGTTAAAATCTATCTATATCTTCTTTTTTTTCTTCTATCTATATACCTATCTTGGGTTATTCAAGAAAAAGTTAGTTCCAAATACTGTTAAAAAAGAATGATAACTTCTCTTCCCTTAGATTATTCAGGCAACTACAATTACAGTTATTTGCATTTTTTTATTAGGAAACTAGCATTTGTTAAAGAATTTTCCATATATGTTGTCCCATTTAACTTATATTCTCAACTGTGAGTTAGATTTAAATATCTTCATTTTCTGAACTTCTGAAATGACGTTTAGAATGGCTAAATATCATGACTAATATAAATGGTAAATTTGGTAATTAGACCCATCAAAACTAAATTCTGACCTTTTTCCTCTCTTGCCCAAATTCCTCTATAATGTACCTGGGAAGTCACACCCTACAAACCATAATATCTTGTCAGGTGGGTTTTATTTAACCCTATATAATTTGGCTTACTTTCCAACCTGACTCTGGCATCATAACACATGACAGATAAATAAAGGAATCAAAATACCATAAAATATTTTTCTCTGCTGTATTTTGAAATGGACCTGCAAATAAGTCTTTTACGGAGGAAAATTTGCATCTGTAAAGAATCTCTATTGACATAACTAGATCCTTCCCCTTCCAGACCTTCCCAATCCTACAGAGATTAACTGAGAGTCTAGCAACTTTTTTTAAAGATTTAAGTAGGAAACTTTTGCCATCTATTGTCTCGAAGAGCAGCCACCTACGAGACTTTATCTGTATAATAAAAACCTTAGTTTCCACAACCCCTTAGCCTAATCCTACACTTCTTTCTATTGGTTCTAGGTTTTTACATAATAACTCTTTCAACCAATTGCCAATCAGAGAATCTTTGAATCCACCTATGACCTCTGAGTCCTTCATCCTACTTCTGGTTGTTCCACCTTTCTAGACCATATCAATGTATAACTCACATGCATTGATTAATGTCTTATGTCTCCTGAAAACATATAAAAATCAAGAAATAACCCAAACATCTTGGACATATGTTCTCAACTTTGAGACTGTGCCTCAGGCTATGGTCACTCATATTTGGTTCAGAATAAATCTCTTTAAATATTTTACAGAGCTTGGCTCTTTTTGTGAACACCCAGCTCCTCTGATACTAAAAGTGATTTTTTTTCTACACACATTACTGTCTCTACTTGGGTATCTACTTGAACTCTCTTTGTTTTTTTTTTTTTTTAACATAGAACATGATCTGATAAACCTTAGGAAACATGATACAGAAACCACCTTTCCCTCCACCATAAGGCCTGTGTTTCTTTTGGGATGCAGTCCAACTGTTATCTGACTAGCTGAGTCTCCCTGAAAATTTCCTTAACCACGTCTACCTTCCTTTAAAATTGCCAGTCTCTTGGCTTTCTTCATCAGGACATTCTGCTTTGCAAAGCAAACCACCTCCTATCCAAATGATGGCCTGTTCATCAAAATAATGGCCCCCAATAAGTCACTTTCTTTATTAATGAGATGGATAATAAATTAAGCAGAGGGTGCTGAAATCCCTCCATGATCTTTCTTTCCCATATAATATGTATTTATTTAACATTGGCCTTCAGATATCTTTTTCTTTAAAAAAATCCAAGGTGTTAAGAACACATACAATGAGGCAAGTTTGAGTCTTCAAGTCCTAGAAACTATACAGTAGATCATCCAGCAAATAAAACGTTCTATTGTCAGAGGTTTATAAACCAGAGCAATTCCAATAGGAACTAGGTAAAATGAGACTAAAACCTACCCTGCACTCCCAGACAGTTAAGGCATCCTAAGTCACTGGATGGCATAGGAGGTTGGCACAAAATACAAGTCATAAAGACCTTGCTGGTAAAGCAGGTTGCAGTAAAGAAGCCAGACAACAAACTCACCTAAACCAACATGGTGACGAGAGTGACCTCTGATCATCCTCACTGTTACACTCCCACCAGTGCCATGACAGTTTACAAATGCCATGGCAATGTCGAGAAGTTGCCCTATATGTTCTTAAAAGGGGAGGCATGAATAATCCATCCCTTGTTTAGCATATAATCAAGAAATAACCATAAAAAGGGGTATCCAGCAGCCCTTAGGGATTGCTCTGTCTAGGGAGTAGTCATTCTTTTATTCCTTTACTTTCCTAATAGACTTGCTTTTGTTTCGCCCTATGGTCTTACCCTGAATTCTTGTGCAAGATCTAAGAACTCTCTTTTGGAGTCTGGATCAGGACCCCTTTCCTGTAATTTCTTTCTGGCAACCAAAGAAGAAACCATAGCATGGAAACTCCCTACTCAACAGCTAACTTTGGGTAAGTGTTGGGGTCCAGTAACATCTTTCTGGTGGACCACGGAAGAGATGATACTGAGTACTGAGGAGAGTACCCCCCACCCCCGGCCAAAAGGAAATAGACTGCAGCACTGATTAGCCGACTTTGGGTAAGTGGTGGGGTACCTAGGTAAAGCATGGAATTGGGTCAGAGGCCCAACTTAGGGGAGTTACAGTCTCCCCTAAGACAGAGTGGGTTAGAAGCCCCTCTTAATAAAATGCAAGGATGTCTGGCCAACCACAGGTTAGAGGCGCAACTTAGTAGACTCTAAGAGTCTATAAGATGTAGGGGGTTAAAAAATTGAACAGGAAGCATTAAGAAATATGAAATAGTATTTGACTTTCTGCGTGCTATATTTGTATAAACGTGTTGTTAAATGTTCCAAAATAACAGTAAACTTTTATAATTCTGATATGACAGTATATATTAATAGTTATAATTGTTACATAAAATTGTTATATGCCACAGAAATAACCACATTTTCATATTGTGACTTTAACATTGGCTGTCCTAAGACTTTTTGTCATCCACAGACACTTGTTTCAGAAGGAGTGGTACCAGCTCCTCATTGTACATCTGGGAGAATTCAGCTATGAATCCATCTGGACCTGGGCTTTTTTTGGTTGGTAGGCTATTAACTGCTGCCTCAACTTCAGCCCTTGTTATTGGTCTATTCAGGGTTTCAACTTCTTCCTGGTTTAGGCTTGGGAGGATGCAAGTGTCCAGGAATGTATCCATTTCTTCCACGTTTACTGGTTTATGTGCATAGAGTTATTTGCAATAATCTCTGACGGTATTTTGTATTTCTGTGGACTCTGTGTTGATATCCCCTTTATCATTTTTTATTGCATTTATTTGATTCTTCTCTCTCTCTTTTTTTATTAGTCTGGCTATTGGTCTGTCTATTTTGTTGATCTTTTCCAAAAACCAGCTCCTGTATTTATTGATGTTTGAAGTGTTTTTTGTGTCTTTATCTCCTTTAGTTCTGCTCTGATCTTAGCAGAACTAAAATAGAAATAACTATTTCTTGTCTTCTGCTAGGTTTTGAGTTTTTTTGATCTTGCTCTTCTAGCTCTTTCAATTTTGATGATAGGGTGTCAATTTTAGATCATTCCTTGCTTCTCATGTGGGCATTTATTGTTATATTTTCCTCTAGACACTGCTTTAAATGTGTCCCAGAAATTCTGGTACGTTGTGTCTTCGTTCTCTTTGGTTTCAAAAACATCTTTATTTCTGCCTTCATTTCATTGTTTATCCAGTCAACATTCAAGAGCCAGTTGTTCAGTTTCCATAAATTTGTATGGTTCTGAGTTAATTTCTTAATCCCGAGTTCTAACTTGATTGCACAGTGGTCTGAGAGACTGATTGCTACGATTTCTGTTCTTTTGCCTTTGCCTTTAATTTACTTCCAATTATGTGGTCAATTTTAGAGTAGGTGTGATGCGGTGCTGAGAAGAATGTATATTCTGTGGATTTGGGGTGGAGAGTTCTATAAAAGTCAATTAGGTTTGCTTGGTCCAGATCTGAGTTCAAGTCATGGATATCCTTGTTAATTTTCTGTCTCCTTGATCTGTCTAATATTGACAGTGGAGTGTTAATGTCTCCCACTTTTATTGTGTGGGAGTCTAAATCTCTTTGTAAGTCATTAAGAACTTGCTTTATGTATCTGGGTGCTCCTGTATTGGGTGCTTATATGTTTAGGATTGTCACCTCTTCTTGTTGCATTGATCCTTTTACCATTATGTAATGCCCTTCTTTGTCTCTTTTGATCTTTGTTGGTTTAAAGTCTATTTTATCAGGGACTAGAATTGCAACTCCTGCTTTATTTTGCTCTCCGTTTGCTTGGTAAATTTTCCTCCATCCCTTTATTTTGTACCTATGTGTATCCTTGCACGTTAGATGGGTTTCCTGAATACAGCACACTGATGGGTCTTGACTTTTTATCCTATTTGCCAGTCTGTGTCTTTTGATTGGCACTTAACAATATTAACCCATTTACATTTAAGGTTAATATTGTTATGTGTGAATTTGATTCTGTCATTTTGATGCTAGCCAGTTGTTTTGCCCATTAGTTGATGCAGTTTCTTCATTGTGTTGATGCTATTTACCATTTGGTACGTTTTTGCAGTGGACGGTACTGGTTGTTCCTTTCTATGTTTAGCACTTCTTCAGGAGCTCTTGTAAGGCAGGCCTGGTGGTGATGAAATCTCCGAGCAATTGCTTGTTCATAAAGGATTTAACTTCTCCTTCACTTATGAAGCTTAGTTTGGCTGGATATGAAATTCTAGGTTGAAAGTTCTTTTCTTTAAGGATGTTGAATATTGGGTCCCACTCTCTTCTGGCTTGTAGGGTTTCTGTGAGAGATCCGCTGTGAGTCTGATGGGCTTCCCTTTGTGGGTAACCCAACCCTTCTCTCTGGCTGCTCTTAGCATTTTTTCCTTCATTTCAACCCGATGAATCTGATGATTATGTGTCTTAGGGTTGCTCTTCTCGTAAAGTATTAGATGATATGACATGTCTGGAAATTAGCACTTAATGAACCTGATGTTCTAATACTGGAAATACAGTTTTAAAAAGAGCCCAATTAAATGAATAACTGTGAGCAACAAGCACATCTGGTCTGTTTTATGTAGTAATTATCCTAACTAAATTTTCCTCAATACAAATCCAAATAGTAAAAGAATTACATGACATTTCATAAACGTGAACTTTAATAAACATGTTCCATGAAATTTGATTTCCACTAGTTTATTTGAAAGGACTTACTTTGGATGTCATAAAAGAAAGAAAAAAGACTTGCCAGGCTACAGGAAAAGACTAGAGGGCAATGAATAAATCAATCACTGTAATAAAATGTCAAAGAATATGAGAAAGAATCAGTGTTGCCACGGTTTCTTTGAATTCAGGTGCTATTTAACGTCTTCATTAAAGCCTTAGGAAAAATAATTGATTGACACTAGAAATTTTAGTTGGTGGTTCTGCACAAAACTACCCAAATAACACAAAGTTTGTTTTGACTTAAAATATGCCTATTTGTTTTTAAAAGAAGAAATATATTGCCAAACCTATTTTATAAGACATAATTCAGAACTAAGTAGCTGGATTTATGAGCAAGTTATAAAAATTTCCATTTGATATCCACATTTTCATTTGTTTAAATTCCACAAACATTAAAATGATTCTAAGTTAGGGGTCCCCACATTCTGAATGCATTTTATTTGATGCTGAAAAGAGGACAATGTCATGCCTTCTATTGGTATCATTCAAATTTCAATATGCATTTTCCTCCTCACACACTTTTGTTATTTATACCTATCCTGATCTAAATTCAAGGATGACATAATGGTAAAATTATATAAAATAATTACAAGCACACATACATGTTTACTTAAAAACTACAAAACCCACAAAAACAAAAAATAAATTTAGCTAAATAGTTCCATTTGATATGTGTGGATTTAATGTCTACTAAGTACCTGGTTCAGTATTAAGCATTGAGAATAAAAAAGTAAAATAATTCTTAGATGAAAATAACTTCAGGCCAGTAGGAAAAAAACATTCTGAAAGACTTAATTAGAGGGCGTAAAACTATTGTCGTGACATGTTGCTGCTTACGCCCTTTCCAGCAAATCTCTTCTATCATCCCATAGGATCTTTCTGGAAACAGGGACTGGCTACCCTGATTGCTTTTTGTGTGGTTTGAAAAGGCTTTCTCCTAGGTACTGCATAAGATCTATTTACTGTTTTCAAACACTTACGCTCAAGCCAGGGAGAGAACTACCTTTCAAATATGAATGAGCTGAATCTACTGGGAATTTTACCAAATTTGTCTATTTTTATCTCAATCAATGTCCAGAGAAAAATGTATGTAAGTTATAATCAGTTAACTAAAGCTACATAGCTGTGCACATTGTTCAGGCCATTAGAACATAGACACTACACCTGAAGTAGTTCTTTAAGGGAAGAGAGGTTAAATGGAAGTGACTTGTTCTTTATTCTGGAGAATACACCCTCTCCCCCCTTCACACACAGGCACACGCATGCATTAAAAAAAAATCATGAGTGGCCATCAGATTTTGCGAGATACTTTCCACATCTACATAATTATGTTTGCATATCTCACCATTGAACACATTAGGCATAAGCGAATCACATACAGAGTTGTTAAAAAAAATGAGTGTTGTTTCTGAAACACGATTTTTATAAAATTAAAATAGCTGTTTGTTCTTGATTATATAAATGATACAAGTTAATCATTGTAAAAGCTCAAGGCCACACAGAAAACTAAGGAAGAAAGTCAAAGTTCACTGGAAATTCCAGCATTCAAGGATAAGTATGGATGTCATTTCTTTGGTAACCACTATTTAATGCCTATGCACAAGCTTAGCTATATAGCTAAATATATAACTTGATAACAATAGGATTATATTATGCATTATGTTTCTATTTTCAGAAACATTTTATTTATTAGTTTCCATTTATTAGTGCTCCATTCCTGTTCCCTCTCTTTCATCTTGTGACCTCCCACATCCCATACTTTCTGCATATCCAAAGTTAAACATCATGTTTTAGAATAGTCTTGTTATAATTTATGTTAATATGATCTGATAACATAATGCACAGCTTTTATTCCAGCTTAATATGATTCTAGAAATTTCTTTAGTTTAATCAAGCTCTACCTCATTATTTTTTATGACTATATAATAAATCTATGGTTGTCTATGAAAGAATTTACTAGGTGGTTTGTTCCCCTGTTAATAATGCATATTTCTTGTTGGCTCCCACTCCATCAGATGATGCAGCAGTCTATACTCTAACATTCTTCTTTTAATTCTTCAAAGTGGAAATGTTTAAAAGTAGTCCAAAGAGTTTAGAAAATATGTTTAACAGCACATATTCTACTAGCAGTGAATAAATATGCCATGTTTTAATACCCAAATCTCCAGAAACCATGAAGGTATCTTTTCTCTTCTCCTTTCTTTTTTCCTTCCTTCCTTCCTTCCTTCATTCTTCCTTGCATTCATTCATTCCTTCCTTCTGTTCTTCCTTCCTTTTCTTCCTTCCTTCCTTTCTCCTTTCCTTCCTTTCTCCCTTCCTTCCTCCTTTCTTACCTTCCTCCTTTCCTTCCTTCTTTCCTTCCTTCTTTTTCCTTTCTCCTTTCCTTCTTTCCTTCTTTCCTTCCTTCCTTCCTCCTTTCCTTCCTCCCTTCTTTCCTTCCTTCCTTCCTCCTTTCCTTTCTTCCTTCCTTCTTTCCTTCCTCCCTTCCTCCTTTTCTTCCTTCCTTTCTCCTTTCTGTCCTTCTTTCCTTCCTTCCTTCTTTCTTTCCTTCCTTCTTCCCTTCCTTCCTTCCTTTCCTTCCTTCCTTCTTTCTTGCATTCACTCCTTCCTTCCTTCTATTCTTCCTTCCTTTTCTTCCTTCCTTCCTTTCTCCTTTCCTTCCTTTCTCCCTTCCTTCCTTCCTCCTTTCTTACCTTCCTCCTTTCCTTCCTTCTTTTTCCTTTCTCCTTTCCTTCCTTCCTTCCTTTCTTCTTTTCTTCCTTCCTTCCTCCTTTCCTTTCTTCCTTCCTCCTTTCCTTCCTCCCTTCCTCCTTTTCTTCCTTCTTTCCTTTCTTCTTCCTTCCTCCTTTCCTTACTTCCTTCTTTCTTTCCTTCCTTTCTTCATCGTTCTCTTTCTTTTCTTTCTTCCTTTCTTCCTTCCTTTTCTTTTCCTTTCATGCTCAGATAATGAAAATTATATCTCATTTTTAATTCTATTTTCATTTTCTTGCCTTCTAGAGAAGTTGAAGACCTTTCACTAGCTATTTTTCTCTCCACTTCTGTAATTGCCTATTTACCTATTTTCCCCCAATTTATTATTATGTGCTTTTCTGTCCATTTTTCTAAATCGTTTTACAAATTTGTTAACATTATAGCTATTTACTCATTATTTTCCATATCCCTTGCAACTATTTTTTGCAATCTATCATCTGTGTTTTTATTTTTAGAATGGTAGAAATTTTTTTGCATGAAAAGGTTACATATTTAGTAGTCCCATATGATTATCTCCTTGAAGCAACATTGTTTCCTTAGAGAAATAACACCAACAAATGACTCCTCTGTACCAATATAGAAATGAGTTAGCATAATTCTGATATTGAGAAAGCATTATCAGAGTTGCCTTGATGTAACACAGCACAAAACAACTACGAAATCTAAACAGAATCTCATAAGAACTGATACAGAAAAGTAGAAGAGGGAAGAATGAAAATTTACCTGATGTACTCTGAGATTGTCTTATGAATAGCTTGGACCTATTATGTTCCTAAGGAAATGCCTCACTTCTCATTTCATCCTAAGTGTTTTAAAGATGTTTCTTAAATTCCTGATTGATACAATATATTATTAATCCTCTTTTATCATTCATTTATTTCATAACTGTGGCTTATGAGGACATGACTCTTTTTATTTAAAGGTAATTGTTAATAATTGATTTCATTTCTTGCTATGTAACACAAAAAGAAAAGAAACGTACTTTAACAATTATAACAATTAGTTAAAATAAGCAAATATTGTTTATGAAATGACTATTATAAATTAAAAATATATTATTCAATAGAGTAATAATGAGAAAGGAAGAAAGCTGGTGTCTTGAAAGTTGCCATTCTGTGATAAGCAAACATGTGAGATTTTAATGTAGTTATCATCACCAATTACTCTTCTAAACGTGGGCAAGGGATTTACTCATTTAAAGAATTATGAATTATTGAAAAGTACTCAGGGCTAAATTGGCTAAGAGTGCATGCTAAGTGAGCAATCAGGGACTCTGTCACACAAAATAGCTCACAGCCAAAAGTGAATAATTTTCAAAAATAAAATTGAAGAGTCAGTTGAATTGCAGACCATTGCACATCTTCTGCCAACACATTCATTTCATGACTAAGAACCTCATGTTGGAAAATGAATGGATTGCTTTAGGACAATCTTAGAAACTGTTTTAACATTAGTATTATGAGCCACAAAGTGGACGTGGTCTTTGTAATGATGGGGTTTTCTTCTGTGATTAAAATTGATCATAAAATAATTCATCTTCTAATTTTAAAAGCTATTACAAAAAGTTTTTGTATTTTTGAACATGAAAGATTATGACTATGAATCATATTTCCAATTAACTGTAGTTTAGGCCATTTGTAATCTTCATCCCTATGGATAATTAAGAGGGTAAAAGAAATTACCAGTTAAATAAGCAATGCATTGATTTAATGTTTTAAAAAATCTAGTTAATGTGTTTGAATGTAATATACATTCTTGTTGGACTAGATTGCTAGGAAATATTGAGGTGGGGCCATAACTAAAAGACATATTTAGAAAGATATAGCAAAAACTAAAATGAAGCAATCATCACAATTTGTTTGTACCAAAACAGTTTGGGGACCAGCCCATGCCTTATCAGTACAGTCTGTGAGACTGTATAGTGTGTTTGTGTGTGTGTGTGTGTGTGTGTGTGTGTGTGTGTGCATGTCTATATTCAAAATGAGATAAAAATGGGGGTTTTTAGCTATCTTATACCAGTTTATTGCCATATTGTCAAAGTAATACTGGTCTGGGGCTAGTGGGGGCAGGCAATGAACTATTTGAAGTAAGAAAATGGAAAGCCAGGAAAGCATATCAAACACTGAGTCAAATAGAAGAAACTAAAGTGAAGAAGATGTATAAAACAAACCAAAGATGGTAAGAGAGGCAGACCTGAAAACTGGGAAAATATAACAATTCTTCCAATATCACCCTTCATTCAGAATCACTTTTGTGCAAGAAAATCACCATTTCTTAAAGTGACTTAATGACCCTGGGAAAGCTTGCAATTACACAGACATTTTCAAGAAGAGGAACTTATATGGTTTATAGATGGCAGGTTTGCTCTTCTGCTCAAAATGTGTATCTCTGGGGCCTAAATCTCCATTATTCAATTCTTACATTAAAACGGTAAACTCTAATATTTTCATTTAATTTTTTATAACAAAATCTTATGTGTACCTCCTGAAGCTATAAATATATAATTTTGTGTCATTTAAGTTTTAAAATTCCTAATTTATAAAACACAAACCTAACTTGTAATAAAAATTACTATTTACTAAGAACTTTTTATGTTTTAGACGTTTTATGTGCTTTTCTTCTTTCTCATAGGAAAAGACATTAAAAGGTGAGACAATTAAAGTTCAGATAGATGAACTCTCTTGTCTAGAGTTGTGTAAGCCAAAAAGGGTTCTTACAATATTCATTTTCAGACTTGTCTGCCTCCAAATCCTAGGCTTTTGATTTTTATTGGCTTATTTTGTCCTGACATATCACATGCTTGGCAGAGGTCCAAATTAAAAATATAGATTCAGAAAGGTTGTTGTAAATCCTTAGCGAAAAATCAAGAGCAAGCTAGTAGGTCTATAAGAAATGATGATAAAACTTCTGAAATTGATTGTTTGGCTTTTGAGTCATTTTGTTCCCCCACAAAATCAATTTCAGGAGTTTGGGCAGAGTTAGAGACTAACCTAGGGTAAAAATGCCTGCATTATCGTTGTCTTCTTTTACTCTTCTCTTTGAGTGGTCTTTAAAACTAATAGGCTAACCCTGTGTTCAGATGTATAATTCTAAGCAGATCATTCAAGGTACAAATGCATGCCCGAGGAAAGTCAGGGTAACCAATTAGTTGCAGTTTTCTTAGGACATTCTCTCTTTTCCTCAGTTTTGTGTGTGTTTTAGCACTGAGGCCCCATGTTCACAGAACACCCTCAGAAATCGGGATACTTTTTCACCCTATCAGAGGTAGAATGTCAGGCATGAGAATGCGAGGGCATACCAGCATCCAAATGGAAGACATTGGTATGCTGAACTTGCCATGGTTCAAATGTGTTGCAATTTATAAAATAACATGCAATTGTGGCAGGCCAGATGCCATTAATAAAATAACATGCAGAGCACTGATGGAGACATGCAACCACGTCTCCATAAGCCTTTTGCTGTCAGGAAAAATGTACAGGTCAAACATTAAAGAAGTGGAGAAAATGGTTCCTAAGTACCAGGGCTAGAATGCAAAAACAAACCCATTAAAACCTCACCTAGACTTTCTCACGCTTTTTCATCCAAGAACAAACCTAAGAAACTTTCCTAGCCTACACCCTAGTGAAGATTAGATTAATTATGAAACATTCCTGCACACAGGCATAAAGCTCGAATTGTATATATAAGCTAAGGAAAATCTTGCAACTTTGAGTTGGTCTTGTGAGTTAATCCTTCCTTCTGTAACCAGCTGCAGCAATAAACTCCTTTCTTTCCCAGTCTTTTTACATCTCATGGTTGGACCACAAGAAGCAGCAGCCACACTTTGTTTGGGAACACAATAACTATGACTTAGCTTATTCTGTAATAAAGGAAATAAATTGAAACATTAGGTAAAGAACATTATAATCCTGTTTTTAAAATATTTTTAATTTTTTTTTTTCAGAAGGAGAAAGAGAGAGGGGAAGTTATTTTATTTTATTATTATTTTTTAAGACAGAAGTAGAATAAAAGAGAAAAAAGGAAGAAAGAGAAAGAGGGAGAGAGAACGAGAATCTTGCTCTATTGCTCAGGATTTCATTTAAATCTGTGAAATGCTTATGCAGACTAAAGTGATTTATTTCCTATTATGTGATCACTTTTAGAATAGGTATGATATAATATTGAAAAAAATATATGTTTT